>JAWPHD010003047.1:0-230727 GCA_037043455.1 Cyrtodaria siliqua | reverse complement strand
AACACGATACAGGCCACATTTCTTGAGCAATCTTAACCAAACTTACATTATTTATTGTTTCTGTTATTATTATTTTTTTTGTTTTATTGATTTTTTTTTTTAATTAATTTATTTTTATTTTTATTTTAACGGCGTGTTGTATTCGTAACTTAGCAGGACTTCTAGTTGTGCATATCGCGTTTTTGTTCCAGTTCGTTGATTTTTGACGGAGTAATGGCCCTTTGACATTTTTACTTTAAATTTCCTGTGGGCGTTACTCTTCCTAAACGGCTTGTGAATTTTTACGAAATTTGGCAGAAAGCCTCAGTATGATGTCTAGTTGTGCAAATCGCGGTATATCAAAGAAATCTTGGACAAGTTCGAAAACCAGCTAGATCTTGTTAGTAACGACAGAGTTATGGCCCTTGATTTTGTTATATATATTGTTATGCTATATTGTATTTTCCTTTGTGAAATCTTTAGCTACTTCATTTTGTATCTGATCTTTACCTAATTTGTTTAAAATGTCAATATTCTCCCCCCCCCCCCACCCCCCCCCCCCCCACACCACACCCACCCACCCATTTTTATGAAATCTCATTCATAGAAGAAAGTGGGACAAATCAAAAAATATCCATGCCAGACTAGACACAGCAGACTTATTGCCCATGATTACCAGGTGAGTGATCTAGGGCCATCCTGGCCCTCTTGTTTTTGCAATGTTTTAAAAGAAGTACTGATGGGAATTTTACTTTGATATAAGAGCCGTTTTACAGCCTGTAGTTTCAAAGTTTAAATAGTGTCATTCCCTTATTAATAAACTTGATACATAACTATTAGGATCATCAATATCAAGTTTCGTCAAAATTGAAATTCGTTTCCCTTTTTTTTGTGTGTCGTAAAAGCAAACGGACGCAAAGTGGTCATATCAGCTCAATTGTGCCTCATTGTCTGGTGGAAAACAAATATGAAACCGCATAATGATACTATACTGATCTAAGTGCACATTGTACACGTTTTATATTTTGATTTGACAGGCAGGGATCGCCAGTGATAGACTTACCATAGCACTGGAGCCCGAGGCAGCGTCCTTGTTTTGTAAACATCTCGCCATCCATAGAACCGACAACAAAACTGGAATCTCTCTGGATGCATTTTCTACCGGTTCAAAATACATTGTGTTGGATGCAGGAGGTATGTGGTCTTACCATAGAAGCACTTTTCTTTTAAAGCAGCATTGCAATAATACGATGGGTTGCCAGGTAGCGCAATCGGTAGCACACTCTAGGTTCGATTCACCTTCTCGGCGTTCCGCTCTTTCGATCGGGCAGATGGGTTTCCCCGGGTTGTCTGGGTTTCTCCCACACCAATACCATGCAAACGCTGTAATCTGAGCCATAAAGAGTGATTTGTGCTTTTGTGTAGCTTGATTTGTAATATTTGTAAAACAAATAACACATTTACAGAAAACAAACAAAACAATAAACACATTAGCAATATTAAGAACCACTAAGCTGGATCCTTTAACAGTTTTAGGATAGTATCTATTGCTCAACAACGATATTTGTGTGAGCGTGGCTAAAAGATGCATGCCATTAGACATACAGTTAAACATTTTTAAAACGTACGTGTGTCGTGTGTCTGTTAGATTTCAAATATAAGTAACACCCATATTTAAAGCAAGAGTATGGTGAACAATTGAACTTCCGATCGTGAAGGTCTATGTTTGGAGTCATTTATGTGTAGTTTATACACTCTCTAACTTTCAAACTGATATAGCTTAAATAGTAAACACAGATAGTTTAAGGCACACATGATACTGGATTAATAACTCAAGATGCTGATTTCGTTTTTCGAGAGTTTGTAATCGAGTTGAGGACCTTAATATTCGTAATCTTTGTATAACTAAAAAGCTACTCCATCAGGACTACTGTTATCATAAACTTCTTCAAACCTTTGCAAAATTTTATTATCGTAACCCTGATCTTCTTTCCAAATATAAAAGTAATAAGAACTCTTCTGAGACAAGGACTATCACAACCTGACTTCTATGGTGACGTGATTTACAAACTTCGTAAGATCCTTGGTCATGATCACTTTCACTATCATTTTGCAACGCGCTGCATTTTTGGTGGTGGACCCATTTACAGTTCGCCACTATGCTTTCCTCTTTAATTGTACGATGACCGGACAGGCTGTGGACCCTATGATGAGGTAAGCGTTCGTTGACTCTCCTCACAGTCATATTCCTGTTGACTCTCCTCAGAGTAAGGGGTGGAGCATAAAATGGGTGGAGCTGACCAACACGGCTTTGGTGTGTTTTTTTCATGTTGGAATGAGAACCGCAACGACAGCATATGCATAACTGTAATTTGAAGATGTTAATCAATCCACTTGAGTTTATATACTACAAACAAATAAGAATATATGTTGAAAAGGGGATCCTTTGGAAGCAAAGAACGCACCTAAGTAGTAGACATAGGCTCGTTTTTTATAGAGTCCTTTGTAAGAAAGATGATAAATAACAGTTTATTTTTTAATTTCGATAAACTTTACGCAGTATAATAGTAAGGTAACCCACTACGTTTCTACCGTCGAGAAACGACTGGTTATTTTACTTGCGTCGTGCAGCGTCTCCGTCGGCGCTGGTTAACCCTTTTTTATTGGTAAGCTCATATCTCAAAACTGCTTGACATAATGCAGTGGAACTTCATAGATGTATTTGGGATAAATAGATCACATGCCACGTGCAAGCTATATAACTCTGCAACCTACATGTATTTTGACAAAGTTATGGCCCTTTTTATACATAGTCAAAATGTTTTAAATATCAGTATTAGTAACCTAATAACCTGTTTAACCACTGGACCGATTTGAATGAAACGTCACACATGTGTTCGGTATCAATAAATAGTATGACATGCGTGAGTCACATACTTATGCAACATATTTTGGAACAGTTATGCCCCCAGTATAACTTGGACATAATGCGTAGTAACCTAATATATTCTTAACCACTGCACATATTTGAATGAAACTTCACATATGTATTCGGCATCAATGAAAAATATGCCACACACAATTAACGTAACGCCGAAACCAATTTTGGCAAAGTTATGCCCTTTTTAACATATATTTATATATCTATACTCCTGGTATATATCAGACTTTCCTCAGAGTCAGGTTATATAAAACCATCCATCTCCAGGGCATATAATCTTTACAGGGTATATAATCTTTATATCTATACTAGCTGTACACACTATATATATCGGACTCTCTTAGAGAGTCGGGTTGTATAATATCATCCATCTTCCGTGTCTATACTCTATCCATTTATATATCTATACTTCTGATATATATCGGACTCTTCTCAGAGTCAGGTTACATAACACCTAACATCTTCAGTGTCTATACTCTGTCCATTTATATATCTATACTCCTGATATATATCGGACTCTCCTCAGAGTCAGGTTAAAATATATATGTGCGTACAGGGAGTAAGTATAAGTATACGTATATACTTACGCGATAAGCGTTCGTTGACTCCCCTCAAAGTCATATTCTTTTTGACTCTCCTCAGGGTAAGGGGTGGAGCATAAAATGGGCGGAGCTGACTGATATTGCAACACGGAGTTTATATACTACAAACAAATAAGAATAAAATGATGAAAATGGGATCCTTTGGATGAAAAGAATGCACCTAATTAGTAGACATAGGCTCGTTTTTATTGAGTCTTGTTTATGAAAGAGAATGATAAATAACTGTTTTTTTTGACAGGGAAAAAAGCATTCAAGGAGGACAGTCAACCACAAAACACAGAAACAAACATGCAAACAGACAAACAAGAAGGCAACAGTAATAATAAAAGCAAACGACATCACAAAAGGGTTGACAATAGGGCTACCGCCTTGAAACGGTCAGTGGCAAAGTAGGCCACTGGGGGTTTAAAACCTAACATCTCAAGTCAATACTCTATATATTAATATATCTATACTCCTGGTATATATCCACGTGTATATATCGGACTCTCCTCAGAGTCAGGTTATATAAAAAAACACTAACATCTCCAGTGTTTATAATCTATACATTTATGTATTTACACTCCTGATCCATATTGGACTCTTCCCAGACTCAGGTTATATACAACCTAAGATCCCAAGTCAATAACCTATATTACTGTATTAATATATCTATACTCCTGGTATATATCAAACTCTCCTAAGAGTCAGGTTACATAAAACCTAACATCTCCATTGTCTATAATCTACATCTCCATTGTCTATAATCTATACATGCATGCATATATACTCCTGATATACATGCATATCGGACTCTTCTTAATCCATTCAACTCCAGGGTCTTTAATCTATACATGTATGCGTTTATACTCCTGATATATATCGGACTCTCCTCACAGTCAGGTTATACAAAACATAACATCTCCAGTGTCTATACTCTATATATTTATTTATCCATAATATGTATATACTCCTGATATATATCAGATTCTCCTCAGATTCAAGTTGTATTGAATTGAATTGAATTTTGTTTAACGGCTCATCAACACAGTATAGGTTATTTAGAGCCGCCCCAGAGAGAGGGTATGATACATAGGAATCCGGGAACCGTGCCCTACTCTTATTATCGAATAGATTCCTATGGTTCTTTAACGTGCTCGAAGGATAGATCGATACACGGGACCGCCCGGTTTACAAAACATAACATATATATCTATACTCCTGAAATATATCGGACTCTCCTCACAGTCAGGTTATGTAAAACATAACATCTCCAGTGCCTGTACTCTATATATTTATATATCTGTACTCCTGATATATATCGGACTCCCCTCAGAGTCAGGTTATACAAAACCTAACATCTCTAGTATCTATACTCTATATATGTATTTATCCATAATCCTGATATATATCGGACTCCCCTCAGAGTCAGGTTATACAAAACCTAACATCTCTAGTATCTATACTCTATATATTTATTTATCCATAATCCTGATATATATCGGACTCCCCTCAGAGTCAGGTTATACAAAACCTAACATCTCTAGTATCTATACTCTATATATTTATTTATCCATAATCCTGATATATATCGGACTCCCCTCAGAGTCAGGTTATACAAAACCTAACATCTCTAGTATCTATACTCTATATACTTATTTATCCATAATCCTGATATATACCGGACTCCCCTCAGAGTCAGGTTATACAAAACCTAACATCTCTAGTATCTATACTCTATATACTTATTTATCCATAATCCTGATATATATCGGACTCTCCTCACAGTCGGGTTATATAAAATCTAACATCTCCAGTGTCTATACTCTATACTTGCATATATCTCTACTCCTTAATATGTATCGGACTCTCCTCAGAGTCAGGTTATATAAAACATAACATCTCCAGTGCCTGTACTCTATATATTTATATATCTATACTTCTGATATATATCGGACTTTCCTCAGAGTCAGGTTATACAAAACATAACATCTCCAGTGTCTATACTCTATATATTTATATATCTATACTCCTGATATATATCGGACTCTCCTCGGAGTCAGGTTACATAAATCCTAACTTCAGTATATATAACTGTATATATTATAGTTATTGGAGTTGTTAGGTGTTATGGGACCGGGCTCTGAGAAGAGTCCGATATATATCAGAAGAATAGATATATATAGACATACGCCTGATATAAATCGGACTCTTCCCAGAGTCATGTTATATAAGTACATCCATCTTCAGGGTCTATAATCAATGTACAGTTATATATCTATACTCCTGATATATCTCGGACTCGACTCAGAGTCATCGGATTTTACTCAGAGTCAGGTTATATAAAAACTAACATCTCCATGTTTATAATCTATACATTTATATATCTATACTCCTGATATATACCGGATTACAAATCCTAGTGTCTATAATCTCTACATTTATCCATCTTCAGGGTCTATAATCTATACGTGTATGTATCAATACCTTTGATATATATATTGGACTCTCCTCAGAGTCAGGTTATATACAACCAACCATCTCCAAGGTCTATAATCTATACGTTTATGTATCAATAACGTTGATATATATTAGCCTCTCCTCAGAGTCATGTCATATAAACTTTCCATCTCCAGGGTCTATAATCTATACATTATGTATCAATAACTTTGATATATGTTGGACACTCCTCAGAGTCAGGTTACATAACACCTAACATCTCCAGTGTCTATAATCTATACATTTATATATCTATCCCCTTATATATATCGTATTCTCAGCAGAGTTCGGTTACATAAAACCTAACATCTCCAGCGTCTATAATCTATACCTTTATGTATACGCCTGATATATATCAGACTCTCCTCAGAGTCAGGTTATATAAAAACCATCCACATCCAATGTCTATAATCTGTACATTTATGTTTCTATACCTTTGATATATATTGGAATGCATGTAGAGATTACAGACCCATGAGATGGGTAACCCGACTCAGAGTAGAGGCCTCTATATATCAAGGTATTGATACATACACGTATAGAGTACAGACTTTGGAGATGGCTGGGTTTATATAATTTGACTTTGAGGAGAGTTCAATATATATCAAAAGTATTGACACATGATGTATATGTTATATACCCTAGAGATTGGTGGATTTGTATTACCTGACTCCTAGAAGAGTCCAATATATATCAAAGGTATTGATACACACTGTATAGGTTATATACCCTGGAAAAGGATGGTTTTATAATATGAGGAGAGTCCAATATATATATAGATATATAGGGAGTATATATGCATGCGTATTGTCAACTCTTTTGTGTCTGTGATGTCTTATTTGACATTTCATTCACCTTTAAAGTTGTTCTTTGTTTCTGTGTGTTTTTGTGGTTGACTGTCGTCCTTGAATGCTACTTTTCCTGTTTTTATATCTATTTTTATACCCACCCTTCTTCATTTTCATTTAGCATTTCGACATCGTTATACGACTTTTAAATCACAATTGTCAAAACACTTTGATGTCTGAAATATTGAAATCTTACTGAAATATGTACACCTGGTAATCTTCTAAATCTGGTTTATCAATCTGAAGCAAACACTCTCCCAAAGTTCGGTTAAATTGTTAAACGTATGTTACTGGTTGATCCACCTTCATATCGTGTTGTGCTCTGTATTTTGCAGGCGGAACCATTGATATAACTGTCCACGAGGTACTTGAGGATGGCGGTCTTAGAGAACTGCATAGAGCCAGTGGAGGTGCCTGGGGAGGTACAAAGGTAGACGAACAATTCAACCAATTATTTATTAAAATATTCGGAGCCCCAATCATGGTAAAGTTTCGTAAAAGACACATGGATGACTACATCGATATATTCCGAAATTTTGAGGTAAAGAAGAGAGAGGTTTCATTAGGCAAGGAAAAGCCTTTCCAAATTCGCCTACCGACAAGTCTTGTCGAGCTTTTTAAGGACGAAACCGATAAAGAATTAAAAGAAACAATAAACCAAATGGCTTTCAAAGGTAACGTATCGCTGTCACCTGGTAACAAGCTCAAAGTGGATGCCTCTGTTATGAAAGATTTGTTCGCCGATGCCATCGACAACACAGTAAAACATCTTATAAAATTACTCCATGAACCAGTCGTTAGAAACGTGAAGTGTTTACTCATGGTCGGGGGATTTTCTGAATCCGCCGTTCTTCAGGAGACTGTCAGAGCACAGTTTCCTAAAATAAAAGTGATTGTAGCACCTGAGGCATCTCTCGTTGTTGTGAAAGGCGCTGCAATTTTTGGCCACCGTGAAGAAGTAGTAAAGGAAAGAATCTCTAGATACACATACGGCTTTTCCGCAACCGTGCCTTTCGAAGAAGGATTTCATCCAGAAGAGTTAGCCGTTTATGCTAACGGTGAAAAGCAATGTAGGGGTTCGTTTGTTAAACTTGTCGAAATTGGAGAATCACTTGGAATCAATGAGCGTCGACAAGATCCCGATAACCTTTACCCACCAAGTGATAGCTTAATTATGAAAGTTCCTGTCTACGCATCGACACAGAAAAATCCGAAAACTGTACATGAAGATGGGAATGAGCATTTGGGAGATCTTGACGTGGACATTTCAAATAGATCTGGTTCACGAATAGATGAAGCATTTCGATTTAGTGGAATATTTGGACAGACAGAAATAAAGATGGAAGTTTTGGAAGTTCGCACCGGGAAATACACTGCAGGAGTATTTGATTCTCTTTAAGGCTTGAACAATCGATAACCTTGACTTGGTTCCAGCAGGACCGATACTAATCTCCTTCTTCTGTTCACCGATTATATTTTTCTAGAAAGAGCTCAATCTACAAAACATACAAAAACATACTATTATACGATAACAACAACAGTGAAAGTTTCCAAAATGATTATTCGACTGACTGAACGTCAAATGGTGCGTTAAAGTTCATATACATGTGACGGGACTACTTTATATTTTCTATTTGAACTATGTGAGCGATACAATTCCTATATAATATCAAACGGCATATGTTATAGTAACGCACATCTATCTATGTGTATCTAGTTATATTAATGTATGTTTGAATATCAGATTAGAATAGCACCGCCTTCTGTAGACTGTTATGCTAGAAATGTAGGTATTAAATATCATTCACTATGGTAGAATAATGAATACATGGCGATTACTGCGATTATATGTCAATTCAATGGATTTATTCCATTCTATTTTGGATTATCAAATCAGTTGGCAAGGAATATCGAGGGAAATCTGCCTTTCAATGAGTAAAACATAATAAATCAGATAAAATAAGTGACAACGCGTTAAAATAGTGATCAGAGGCAGCGTACAGTGTTCTAACTAGTTGGTAATGTAGGCCACATGGAATCTATTGTTTGGGGCGCTTGTTTCAGCCAAAGGTTTTTCTGCAGTAGCTTCAGCAATTTAAATAATACGTACATCAATTATATATCATTAGAACTTGCATTTGTAGTGGTAAATAAAACTACCTTAGTTTTGAAAATCCGTTGATAAATAAATATTGTACAGCCAAAATTAGTTTTTGATGGGGCTTTTCCTATATAAATTCCTTGTTGGTGGGACAGCAGACAATTAAAACATTTCAAATAACTTCAGGTCGCCTTCATTATTTGCTATAAAACTTCTAGGGTGTCTTAATTTACAAATATCCAACAATTTGAAACCACTTTTTGATAAAAATTCTAAAAAGACATTTTTTAAAAATGTGTCATGCAGCAGAATTTTGCATTGAAAATGCCCCATCAAAAACAGGTTTAGCGCATGAAATTCTTATTTCTCAACCGATTTTGAAAAGTAAGACATTTTTACTTACCACTAAAAATGGCTGTTTCACTGATATATAACTTATTTAGGTACTAGATGAATTTTGTCTGAAAAGTCCAAAAATGCTTTGGCTGAAACAAGCGCCCCGAACAATAGAACAACACATTAGTACATTAAAAATGCGACCTAGTTGCTTATCTGGATACACATCTGATATATGCTGGTATGTTGATATTGTAATATTTTATTCACCGGTCACGCAGAAAGGTCTTTCAATAAATACTGTAAAACCACTGCGTACCATGGCCAACTATTTTTTAATCAAAATATTTCGTTTTTGATTTTTAGTCGGTGGATGACAAACCGAACACATCCTATTAGTTGTATTTAGTCTGGGACCAAATGTGAAAAATATGGCAACTGTGAAAAGTGTTCATATACTCTTTGGAAATGTGCTAAATATCTTTTTAAATAAAGAAATGCAAGAAATCCATTGACAACATTTTTTTCCTCCATTACTTTGGTGGCCATTTTTTTATTCAAAATGGCCGCCAATCTTGCTTTTGTTTGTCAGTATAATATTCATTTCAACTTCTTTTCCATCAATATTGATGAGTTTTTGCGTGATTATTTAGTATTTATCACATTGCATACTACATAGGATTATTTATATGCATATATGGAGATAATTTGAAGAACTTTTATTTATTTTTTAATAATTTATATCTCGATAAGTCAAAAAAATAGAAATCTGTTTGTTTTCACTCTATTTCTGTTACATATATCAAAACACATGTTTGAATAGTAAATGCAGTGATAATATATATATTAGGTCTTACAACTTTGACAGTACCAGGGTATTGATCTTTAAGTCACAGCCAACTCATTTCAATATATATATACATTATAGCCTGTTGGACTACCCTGACATTTTTATATCTTGTAGCCATATAAAACATGGCCCTTGCCTGAAAATTCTATTCAAGTGCCATATATAATGAAGAACTTTTCATTTCAAAGCTAGTTTTTGTCATTTCGGGGTCCGAAGAGCCCTCACCCACCAACCCACCGACCCACTTCCCTCCATTAGTTTAGTTTACCTACCTTCAAATATCAGTCATAGTTTTAAAATTCTTAAGTGTTTCTATTTCAATCATTAAATTTAATTAACTCCATTTATGACTTTGGTAAACATTAGTCTCAGAATCCCTATTTTTTTTTGTTGACCAATCACTGACCAATCACAGTCAGTTTTATTTAACTGACACAGCCCATTAACAAGAAATATTTACAAGAAATCTCGACCATTATTTAACAAATTCTTACATGATACGTCTGAATCACATAACAGTACATCAGCAAAGTTAGTATAAAACACGCATTGGGGAGAATGACCGGTTTAGGGTAGATACATATTGCCATAGGTTTTAAACGAGCAAGTGCTGATAGCCTACACAAAAAAAGGTTGATACTCCAGATGTTCGAAACTCATTCCATGAGACAACCATGAGACAACTGTTTCAGTTTATCAGATTATTAAACCTAATACACACCCTGAGACTTTTAGAGATAAACATAGGCATTGGACCTTATTAGTATGAATAATGAATCACTATAAGATGTTACTGAAACAGTCATAAAACATATATATGTAAATTTTATAAGTTATCAAAATTATAAAATGTTTATTTAATACAAAACAAATTTGTTGATTTGTTATTAAAATTTTACTCAAATCAACAATTTTCCGACCTTGAATACAAAGGTGGTGGATCGTACTCATACACATTACTTAAACAATTTATTACACACTTTTTAGACTTTTTTGTAATGTTGCCATTGCTTCCTTTCTTCCCTGCTCTACTAGTTCTTTTTTTTGAGCTTCACTTATTTCAGCCTTTTTTTGTTTGGTGTCTTCTTTTAAACTATAATATTTATCTAACTCATCTAAAATCATCTTAAACTCTTGATCAGATATTTGTGCATCACTCAACGCTTTTGATATTAACTGCTTTATACTATTTAACTTAGACTCTGCCAAAGTTTTTATTTCATGATGTTTTTGAGCTTTTGCATTAAGCTTGCGTCTGATAAAATTAATACAAACACCTGTAGCTCCACATACTATTGCTGCTATTTCTAAAGGTAATAAAACTGGAATAACAAATCCAATCCCAGCCATAATAACACCTGCTGATATCAAGGTAGTGTCAATTCCATCTGTAATATTAATACCACGTTTATATTTTTTATAAAGAGACTGACGTATATCTCGTTCTGTAATTAACTTTTTTTCAATCTCTGAAATCTTTTGTAATCTATAATTTTGTCCGTTTTCCACTGAATTTTCCACTGACAAATCAGGATATAAACTTGGTGCTGTCGGTTGCTTTGGCATTTTTTTATTAATAAATAAAAAATTAAATTAATTCAATTAATAATGATGCCACCGTATTTACAGCTGTAGCGTTAGCAACCTTGCATACAAAGTTAACAACAGAACCAGCACCAATTTCTAAAGGTTCATCAAAGTTATCATGATTGCGTGGAATGATGTGAAGCGTTATGCCATAATTTGGTTGTTCAACACCATTGACAGAAACTATTACAGATACGTCACCAACTAATCGTTCACATGCTAAACCTATTCCCATAATCCGTCCACGACGTGTCATTACATGCCCCACATTTTTTTCTGCTCCACCATTACCAAATGAGAGTATTTTGTTTGACACAAGTGGACCCTTAGCCTCTGCAAATATTGTTATAATCCCATATATAAGATTATCAACTCTATTTTTTAAATGATTAAACTGGTCAACAAAAGGCACAACTCGCCTATATAAATTTTGAACATCATTTATCAAAGCCTCTAAGTCTTCTGTTTTTTTAGGTCTTGTTGGTCCATATATACTCATTGTTTTTTTTATAAAAATATATTTTTTAAATAATTTCTAAAACACAACTCATAGGCAAACCGTGATTATTTATTTTGTTGCCATGCTCATCTCTGACTTCTATTTTTAATTCAGTAATTGCACCATTCATAAGACAGTGATATTCAGGATAAAAACTTGTATATACTATATCTCCAAACTGCTTATTTACTACAGGTACAACACCTATAATAGTGCTTGGCTTACCATTGAAATAATTACTACTCGTATTAACTTGTTCCAGATGAACATATAGCTGTTTATAAGGAGCTAAATTAATTGGGTAATCTCCCATATTAGTACCTGTTAACCATTTTCTGTCCTTGAATCCCAACATTTTTGAAAGACCGCTTGACATTCGTGTTTCTATTGGCGGATGCGAATGAATAATGGCTGCACCATTTTGGACAATATTGTCCAGAATAATCTTTTCATTTAGCAATTTAAAATCTTCTACCAGGTCTTGAAAGTTATAGAGTCCACCTGGTAAATGATTTATTTTATCTGGGTTTCTTGTCTTTATGGTTTCATTAATAATATTATACCAACCGATAGTGTATGTAAAACTTTTTAATCCAACGCGCTTAGTTCCATCTCTATTATCGATATACTGTTGTAAATTAATAGAGTTGTCTATGTTTGAAATTGTATGAAACATTATTTTTTTAATATATATATATAAAAACACAAATAAAAATGATTTCTGAAGAATTCAAATATAACCCAGATGCTTACTATTTAAATACTTTCAGCAAGAAAGTGATAGATATAATAAATCAAAACATAGTCATTACATCAGACGGTAAAGACTTTAAAGCATCATTTCCAAATGTCTTTGAAAAATACAAACTTTCATACGTCAAATCAGATGCTATAGTCCAACGTTGGGGAACAGATTGGATGTTATTTTGGCAGAATCAGTTAAACTTTGCTATTTGGTGTGCGACCACTGGATGTGGTATTGATTTCAACAATCATCTAAAAGCTGATACTCTGGTTGGTTCGTTATTTCGATTTCATGTCTATTACCAAGTCAGAAGAATATTATTTGAAATGAGTGTAGCAATGCCACAAGACTCAAATTGGAATGCGTTTAATAACACATATAACCGAAACGCATACGAGAGAATATGTAAGGAGTTTAACGTTGATTTATATTCAGACTGGAGACAGAAACAAAGCTATAATGATGGTCTAGGAACAATTTATAATTACTGGACAAATATTGGTTATCATCCTTTGGTAAATACTGTATACGACAACAAAACGATGAGTTTTACAGTCTATGAGAGTGATAAAACATATCACATTGATTACATTGCACAAGGATCTGAGGCTGACAACAGCTGGTCTACTTTTATACTAGATTTTTCATCTGGATTTACAAGAGCTGGAGTAGAAAGAATCAATGACAGCATAAGAACATACTGCTGGGCAATTCTTGGCTCACAATCACAAACAAGAACAGATATACTTGGAACTGGAACAGCATTTGATGCACAGAAACAATTTTTAGCAAATGTAGAGGACGCAATAAATAGCCCCATCGACTTGCCTAGTCAAATTTCAAGATATGAAAACACCCTAAAATATGCAAGAAGTAAAGTAAATTTTGTCTATGGAAGTGGATTGTACATGTCTCCGAGTGACATGGAATTAAGAATCGGAATAATACATGACTACAATAATGAAATTGTAATAGCAACCGATGCACAAGAATTAGGATTGAATAATGATGTAAATGTAAAACCAGTGCCACCAAAAAATATTCAACCTTTTCAAGGCACCACAACAAAGAAATTTTTACCGGACTTTGATAAATCAAAACATAAAACTGTGGAGCATAACCCACCGGAAATAAACAAAATAGCGATTGAACATGAAGATAACAAAACAACTATAATTGTTGGTACCATAGTAATAGGTCTTGCTGCATTACTTATTTACGAGATTTACTAAACCACTCTTTGGCTGCCACATACAACAACCCGGAAACAAACACAAGCAAAGCCCATAGATTGTTACCAAGCCAATTAATAACATTACCTGTTGCAGATAAAAGCCATGATACTATTGCACCAATAACTCCTGGAAGTGCTGCAGCAGCTTTACCAGCTAGGTTGGCAAGAAGTTTACCAAGATTAAATAGTTGTTTTTTTATCCAGTCTTTTACACTTGATGGATCAGGCTTTGGAGTTGGAGTTGGTGCAGTCCCTCCTCCCGTTGTAGGAATAATGGTCTCAACTAATACCCCAATAATCATACCAAAGGCAGTCAAAATACTAACAATAGTAATACCTTGCTCCCTAAACAAGGTTTTGATTCTCTCACCCAATGTTGTGTCTTCTTTTAACACCTTATTTATAGTTTCTTTTATCCTGTTTATTTGACTGCGTAATGCTTCTTTGTTTTCACTCGCCGCTTCAAGTCGCGCACTTCTTTCATCTTCTAAATTTTTTATTCTTTCACGTAGACGCTCTTGTTGAAACTCATCCTCATGCCCGGGGGTGCTAACCTGTTCTAATTTTTGTTTTTCTTTTGTTATGTCTTTATCAAGCTCAGTGAGCTTTGAGAGATTATTAGTAAGTTCTCCACGAAAGCTTTGCAATACCTTATCTAAACCTCGTATCTCTCGCATTGTTAGACCTTCTGTTTGTGTTTGAACAGCAGTTTTAGAATGAGTTTCATCTATTATATTACTCAAATTACTCTCAATTGTATTTACGGCATCTACTGTATTTTGTACATCTTCAGTTGTTGAAAAAGTTTGCATTTGTATATCTTCTCCTGCTTTTGTGAGGGTATTTTTTGTTTTTGTCAAGTCTGCTAATTCTGCCCTGCCCCGAGCAATTCTTTCACGTGGAACTAATAAATCATAATCTTTTAACATATTTCTGATAAAATTAATACCATGTATTTTAACTAAAGTGTCCAGCTTATAAAACTTGATTGGTTCGTTTGGATTATTTCTCTTATAATAGGTAAGTGGAACATCATCCGTTCCAACTGCATATAACATTGTTCTACCGATTTCGTCCTCAGCCACTCTAAAATCATTTTTATAATCGATTCCGCTGATTTCAGCATTAACTTCAGATAAAAATTGATCTACTAACCACTTTTTTTGTGTAAGCTGTTCTTCTGTTTTATCTTTCCCTTGAAGCTGATTAATATAGTTATTTTCATTTACAATTTGTCTCTGGAATTCTGGGTCAGGTTGTATGAATTCGTCTTCAAGTGCTCTATCTGCTCTATCCCAGTCTTCTTCAGTCATATCATCAATATCGAACGCAGGATTTTCAAATCCTCCTTCAGCAGACATTGTTTATTTTATTTAATTTTAAAAAATATATTTAAAAAATAAAAACAATGTCGGCTTACGGAAACAAACTTAGCCCTCATAGAAAACTAAGAGAACCTCATGGTGCCAAAGGCATCCGCACAAGTGTAGTAATAACTAATAATCCATCAACAATAGACCAAAACCAGCAACTGCTTGTGAGATTTCCCAATCTAAGTACTAATGATGTGATAGTTCCAAGTACTGCTCGTCTTGCCTTTGAAATAGAACTTAAAAGCAGAACAGACCCCAACGCTACTCTATTTCAAAATCTGGGTAGAACAATTGTGAAAAAAATGACAATAAGAATAAGTGGCAATGAAGTCATGTCAATAGATGACAGTGATATATATCATTGTTATGTAGATTTATGGAAAAGCCCTACTGAAAGATTAAACATAGCTTACCAAGGTATTGGTAAATCAAACATGCTAAAACATAGAGTTAGCGCGGGAGATGCTTCCGCAGACACCAAAGATGAAGCCATAGCAGCAGCTTATGGAAATAGATTTTGTATTCCACTGGACTTTGAAATGTTAGAAAGTCATATGCCATTTTATCAAGCGGGGCTTGGTGATAGGTTAGAATATGAATTAACGTTTAACGATTATAACAAAGTTATCAAAAGCAGTGATGCTGACGCATCTTATGTAATAAAAAATATCTGCTTGGAATTTGATACGGTTAGTGATGTTGAATTATCCAGACAAATAAGACAGCAAATTAATGGTAAGATAGTATTTTTGTATGATCGTATCTTGCGACATAGAAAAACAATAGCAAACAAATCTGAAACCCTTTGGAACATCAACATTAATGTACCAGCACGGAGCATGAAAGGTATTTTAATGCTGTTTGAAGACCCAGAAAGAACAAGCACAGAAACCTATTACAACCCAATGATTGAAAAAGTTGAAATGACAATAGAGGGAGTACCAAATCAGTTGTATAGTCAGGGTATGAGGGCATATCAACATTGGGATGAAATCAACAAATATTTTGCTTTAACATCAAAAAGAAACAAAGAGACAGAAATAGCAGCAAGGGACTTAAACTTTACCAGTGTTTCTCTTGAGACTTATCTGACAAAATCATATGCTTTGTGGCTTGATCTTAGAACATGTGATGACAATTTATTACACGGCAGTGGAAGAAGAATAGAAAACGGCAGTGAAGGCATAACGATATTAATAAATAAAAAAGCAGATGCAGATAAAACTTTCAATATTTATATATATATAATACAAGATGCGCAAATCAATTTTGAAGATGGAAGATTCAAAGAATCACTATACTAAATATCCTAAATATCCACATAGTGCCATTATCTGCGGTCAGACAGGCTGTGGTAAAACAGAGTTTGTTCTTGACATACTTGAACAAGAGTATGTTGGAGTTTTTAAACATATAATTATATTGTGTCCAACCATAGATTGGAACGAAGCTTATAAAAATAGATCCTGGATAGGAGATGTGAAAAACCCAAAAGATAAAAAAATAATAATTGTCAATCCTGTTAGCAACGGTAAAGAAATGTTACAAGAACTGTTGCGTTTCTTTTTCAAACAATATGCTGGCCAGCCCACATTATACATTATTGACGATTGCTCAGCCACAAAAGAATTAACAAAGAAAAAAGATATATTGTCAGAGTTGGCATTCTCTGGTCGTCACGCCAAACAATCAGTGTGGGTCATTTCACAGAGATATAATTCTGTATTGAAAGATTTAAGGAAGCAAGCAAAATGGTTGTGTATGTTTTACACCAAGGACAGAGATAGTTATGAAAATTGTTTGAGAGAGAGAAGTTAATTTTGAGGACTGACCAACCAACTGGTTATTGGGTTGAATAATTTTTTTAAAAATACAATCTAGAGTCTCCCATATAACCCATACACTCAATGCTCTAACCAATATAGGTACAACATCACTACTCATGTTTTCCGGGGCTTGTAAAACATACCCTCTTGGCTCACATATAGAATATTCTACGCCATCCTTTGTCACAGAAATAACAGGCGTTTCCTGTGCACCTTTTTCGTACGTTTGTAAAAAATCACTTTCTGAAACACATATACAACATTTTACGTCATCTCTTGTCATAACATCCAGTGCTATTTTATTTTTGTTATAATCACTATTCTCACCGTCTGTTATTTTCAAATCCATTTTTTCTTATATAATATTTTTTTTTATTATTACAAAATATATTTTTTTACAACTGTTGCTAATAGTAATACTAACAGCAAAGTAGCAATGTTAATAGCAATACTGACCATGAATATAGTATTGCTAATAGCATTGCTCATAGCAAAGTAGCAATGTTAATAGCAATGCTTGCAGCAAATTAATAATATTAATAGAAAAAATAGCAATGTTAATAACAATGCTATTAACAATACTAACAATTACTAGCTGCATGAATATCGCAGCTAGTTGTTTTGTATTTTATATTTATTTCAAGATAAAAAATAAGATTAATAATATAAAAATGAATGCGGAAGAACTATTACAAAATATATCGGAACAGACGGAACCAGATGAATCAAAGCAACAAGAAACAAAAAAAGAAAGATTATCAGCCATAGTGGCTGGCGGTGGTAGTCGTCAATATTTGGGTAAAGACATACAACTCACAAACATAGATGGCATGCCACCAGATGAAATTAACAAACTTTACTGCAGATATGAAGCAAGGCTTGGGGCAAGCATGACTAAGACTTTAGGCAATTCTTTTATTAACTTGTATGTGATGGGAGTATCAAAATATTTTAATGTAACCAATCCACTAAAGCTGATAGAAGATTTGGAAGAAGACCCATTTATTATTCATGCTTTGACAAGTGCTTGTTGTGAGTTGTATTACAGGTATGGAATGTGCTTAGCACCATTTACAGCAATACTGACAACTGTTAGACATATCGATTTTAATAAAAATAAAAATATAGATAATATAAATGGAGAACCAAGAGAGTGAAGTTATACCTGTTGTTACACAACCTGTTGAACAACAAAAAGGAAAAAATCTAAAACGAGTAGAAGCTGGAAAAAAAGGAGCAGCGGCAAGAAAGGCAAAGCGTTTGCTTCAGGATGCAAATCAAGATGTTACAAATCAAAATACTGCAAATCAAATAACAAAAATAACAACAGGTGAAGAAGAACCAGAAAAAATCAAAATAAACGTATACAAAAATTATATTCCACCCTGTGTGGTTTTATTAGGCATTGCTGGGTTGGGTTTGTATATTTATAACAAGAAATCTGCTACGCAACCTGTAGCTGTGCAACCTGTTCATGTTGCACCAAAAGACCCGTTTGATTTTTAATAATTTATTTTAAAAAAATAATCATATAAAAAAAATGGCAGCAAGTATTGACGGAAAACAAATTGTAAATATGATGTATCATGCTGGAGTGGAAACACTTTTAACTGTTGGATATTCTGAAATTGGCAGAAAAATACTAAAAAGACCAGCCCCTAAAGTGGATTTTAATATGGTAGATGTTGGGATGCTGTCTGTGGATATAATGTTAGCAATGGCTACAAAGGATATGTTGATTAAGCAAGGTATTATTCCTGCGGATATTATGAAATAATTTTAAAAAATATATATATAAAAAAATGGCAAGTGCAGTAGCAATGATGATAGGTGGCGCATTAACAAATGCATTAGCGTTTACTGGTTCAAATTATTTCTTTTCAAAAATGGGAAGTCATTCAGATGAGGAAAGACAAAGACATGACAAAGCCGTAGAACAATTAAACGCAGCACAAGTGGAGTGGAATAAAAAAAGAACAGAGAGATTAGATTTTATTAATAAGCAACTGCAAAAAGAGCATCATGCAAAGCAGACTTTTGATGATGTAGACCAAGCTATGAAACAGTATTATTACATAACTGGTAAACATTTACTTTTGGAACCGGAGCCTAATTTGAGTGATTTCTATACACCATCTCCGGATCAACAGAATAGAGAAATTATGTTTATTGTGGTGGGCATGGCTGCAACTGGATTTGTGGCGTATAAATTGATTTCATAAAAAAAAGTTTAAAACTATAATTACTTTGGACTTTTTTTTTACTTTGAAAAGACTAAGTCATATGCATGATACCTATTTTTTTTGTTGTTTTTACATGGTTTCAATCCAAGTGGTCGAATATAATATGGTGGTTTAGCACTCTTCTCTAATTTATTTTTGAGATGATCAGGCGCCCATACTTCACCGTTGTCTAATAATGTCAATACCATGGATGGACCATATTCAGTATCCAGTATTTTTGTATCTGTAATAGTGTATATTTTATTTATTTCCAAGTCTGTCCATTTCTTTGTGCTATATTGATTTTGCTCTTCAAGCAGTTCATCAAATTGTGCAGTTGTGATATCCATTTTTTCTTTATAGTTATATAAAGTTTAATCTTTAGTAGAAAAAAATGGAAAAGATTTATTACAGCCCAAAAGGATTTTGGAGAGGCTACACAGCAGTTAAAAAATTAGCAAAAGAGGCTGGTGTCAGTGAAAAAAAGGCATTAGAATTTTTAAAGAAACAAGCTGTGTGGCAGATTTATTTACCTGCGCCGAAGAAAATAGTTAGACCCAGGTTTGATGTTTCTGCTAAGAATGGAGTGCATCAAGCTGATTTGTTATTTTTACCGCATGATACTTTTGGGATTGGTCGTGGACGCAAGACATATAAATATGCGTTGACTGTGGTTGATATTGCAAGTAGATATAAAGAAGCAGAGCCACTGACTTCCAAGGATAGTAAAGAAGTTGCTAAAGCATTTGAAAATATATACAGTCGGCATCTGAAATATCCAAAATTATTACAAGTGGATCCAGGCAGAGAATTTATGGGTGCAGTATCGCAGTTGATGTCAAAACACAAAGTAAATATCAGACGAGGCAGAACAGAAATACACAGAGACCAAGCTTTAGTGGAAAGATTTAACAGAACATTAGCTGAGAGATTGTTTGGCTATCAGTATGCTAAGGAAATAGATTCACAAAAACGTAATAGGGAATGGGTAAAGAGATTACCAGAAGTTGTTAAAGCCATAAATGCGGAGACAAAAAAGCCTCCTCCTGTTGAAACAAAAATATTAAAAGATGATCCTATCTGTATGAATGCAAGTGTAAGATATTTATATCAACCCGGGGAACAAGAAGGTGGAAGACGCAGAGCAACTGATCCAATGTGGAGTGTAGATATTCACAAGATTAAAAGTTATATGGTGACGCAAGGTATAAGAGTTTATTATTTGAAAGCACCAGCGCCACAGAGAGGATTTGTCAAAGAAGAATTACTTATTGTTCCTGCTGATACCCAAATTCATAAGTTTTTATAGAAACCATGTGCATCAGTTGTAATTCCATCTTCTCGTATAAATCTTTTTGAGTAAAATGGTGATAGTGTTACTTTGTTTACTGTTATGCCGTATATTTGATGCTTCATTGAGCGTATCATATTCATTTCATGGGTGTATTTTTTCTTGTTAAATAGTGCATCCTTGTAGTTTTCAAAATTTATATGTTTTTTGACTACATAAGTTTTTACACCCTTTGCTTTCTTAATAATCTGCTCATTCACTTTCAAAATAGAATCTTGTTTGGATCTTAATCCAATATCCTCAACTGTAGAAACACCAGGACATTCATCTTTCACTTCACCTATTGATTTAATAATCTTCTCATCCGCTTTCAAAATAGAAGATAGTCCGGATCTTAGCTCATCCGGTTTAGAATATAGTTCAGGTCTTGATTCAATATACTCAACTATAGAAACACCAGGACACTCATCTTTCATTTTATTTATTACTTTTTCAATAACCTGCTCATCCGCTCTCAAAATAGAATATAGCTTGGGTCTTAATCCAACATACTCAGCTATAGCAACACCATTACATTCGTCTTTCATTTTACCTATTACTTTTTTGTTTGTATCATCGTGCATGGGGTGATCTTGAGGATAATCACTCAAGTCATACTCATCTTTCATTTCAGCCATGTCTTTGTACACATCTTTTGTTTTGATGTCTACCAGCAAGCTGTCAGTGTCTGTGTATGCTACATTACAGTCAGCTCCATACCTTTTTTTCAAAGTATTATAATACCAATCATACATATGGTACTTTGATAAATCCAATACTGACATCCCAACATAAATTGGTTTGTTTAATGTTAATTTTGTTTTGTTTACATGTACTGCTGATAATTCATCTGAAAATTTTATACGCCTGTTAAAGTTGGGTTTGGCTATTATTTTTCTTATTTTTTCATTTTCAGAGCCGTCAGTTCTGACTAGTTTTATATCTGTCCGCTTGCGTAGATTTTCCATTGTTTTGCCAAACACAGAGTTGTTCATAAGTTTGTAAAAATCTTTTTCAAAGGGTGATTTAGCTTTTTTCCTAAGTTCTGTGTTTAGGTTTATGTATGTTGCCATCCATGGTTCTTCATTAAATTCTAATACTCTGTGTATTTTCTTTAGTTTCATGCCTAAAGATAAATACAGTTCCAGGTTTTTGTGATGTATCACATACTTTTCTTTGTCCCTAAGATTGGGAACTAGTTGTTCTGTATTTATCATGCCATTATTTTCTAACAGATCTGTTTGGTATTCAGACAACCATTCTTTTTTCACTGTTAATCTTTCCGGTGCAAGTGGATAGTCATTATGCAATTCATGAAGTTCTTTAGGATATTCTAAATCAACTTCAAGCATTTGTCCTTTGCCAGGTTTTCCGGGTTTCCCAGGTTTTGGTTTAGAAAAGTTACCACTTTTGTTTTTCTTTTTCCAGACAAATCCGGAAAATGGAAGTGGCTGACTCATTGCCCACCCATATAAGTTATTAGCATCATAATCCATTAAGTAGTTGATTTCCTCGTTAGGGTTATAATCAGCCACATATGGATTGTTTGCTTTGGCATATCTTTTTGATACCATACTTATGCCACCTCGCATTCCTTTTTCTACAAACAAGTGCATGTCAATGTCTGTCAAAAGTTCTAATTTTTCTTTTGAATGTTTAAGTAAAGCATCCCAAGATAATCCAGGTGCTGTATAGTAATGTAAAGCATCAAGTTTGTATGCACTCATACATGTTTTTCTAAAAGTTTGAAACACATCTGCTTACAGAGTTACATCAGTTTTTAGATATAAATCATGATAGTCTCCAAGAGTTTTACAGTTAAACTCTTTCCATATTTTTTGTGCATATTCGTAATCTTCGGGACTTATACTTTCATCGTAAAGACTACTGTAAAACTTTTTTATAGGCGGTAATTGCGTTTCCTTAAATCTTTCCATACTGTCCATATATTCGTATGGATAAACACCTTTTCGTAAAAGTAAATCTGCTTGTTTGCCAAACTGATTTTTGGTAATTTTAAAATCAGATTTGTCTGTTGCTTTAACTAATTCGTCTAGAGGCTTCATCATAAACTGACAGCTATCCAAGAATCTAAGTTGTCCGGCACTAAATGAAATATACTTTTCAGCGTTGTTCGGAATGCATGTAATATTACCTGTCATTTTATGTATTTTTTGCATTATAAGATGACTATCATATCCTTTGAGATTGTGAAATATAACAGGTATAGGTGTTTTGTTTGGTTTTATTTTCAGCTTTAGGTTGCAGTTTTTATGTGCTGCACCTCTGTATTCTCCTGTAAAATGACAGTGGTCTCTTACTTTGCAGTTCTTATCATTATCTATTATATTTTCACATATCCAGCAGTGTGTTGCTTTTTCATAATCTATTTCATTCTGCTGTGTCATGATTAATGGTTTCGGGTGAGCAAATATATTATTGATCTTGCTCTTTTCACATTCCAAATGATTTAAAAACTTTTCAACAGTATCTTCACCTCTGTAAATAACAGGTTCTTCTGTTTTACCATCATATCTGACAACTTGATATCCAAATCCACAAGCTTCGTGCACACTTGTGATTTTAGATTTCTTTCCAAATTTAGTTGATTGTGATTTGACTATACTTTCAAGATCAGCATATATCCCATAAGGCACAAACATTTGATTTTGATGATTTTTAAATTTGATGATTGCACCTTTTTTTGGCATTTCTATTCGGCAAGAGTTTTTATTAATACCATCACAGTCTTCTTTGTGCTTGGTGAGTAGATTTGCTCCAGAGTAACCATGAAGACAACGATCACAGAAATAAGTTTTACCATGATGTTTGTTTTGGCTGTAAAGTAGCTTGTTTAAATTTTTAATGATGCAGTAATGATATTTTGTTTCTTTTGGTTTTTGTTGAGTAATATTAACAAAATCATCGGGGTTGTAATTATCATCTATAATTCCTTCTTCGTTGTTGGGATCATCTTCGTTCTCTTCTTCAACTTCAACATCTTCAGAAACTAACAGCAAATTAATTCTTTCTATGTGATTCGGCTGCTCTGATATTCTGTATGGAAAAATAGATACATTATTATGTTTTTCTGATGCAGTAAATCCATAAACATTGATAGCAAGATTGTTTTGATTTTCTACTTTGGTTATCTGCGGGACTGGAGTTGGAAAATCAACCCCCTCCGTTTTCAAAAAGTCTATGCTAGGATAACTTGATACTCTATCAGAATTCTTTTTGGCTGGATGCAGAGCTGCATTTATAGCATGAAGTAAACATTTATCATCATAATTCTTCACATTTATAACTGCTTTCTTGTTTGATATTACTTTAGGCAAAATAATATATGATGAGCCTTTTAGTGGCTCATACTTTGCAAAATTCAAATAAAGTGTAACACAGTAATCAACTTCTAATCCTGATGCTGTGTTTGTAAATCTTTCCAAACTTTCTTGTATGTCAGAAGATGATTTTTCATACAACTCGTCTAATCGCTCAGAAGATAAAAGTGTATTCTGTTCACTATGCAGAACTGCAGTGGTATATTTTTTTATCTCACCATCATCTTTGAATAATTCTACGGTAAGAACTAACTGGAATTTTATTCCTTTCATATTTTTCAGCTCCTTGATTATTTGTTCCCTGATAATAGATTTTTTATCACGGAGTAGTTTTAAAGGATCTTTATATTTGCGAGCGGATATTTCATATGCTTTGAAATAACCACATATTGGTTTGTCAACTAGTTTTAATTCGGTTGTATCTTCGGTTATGATTTGTGATAAAGCCTTCTTCTCATCCAGAACCTTCTTCTCAGCTTGTTGCACAGCTTTCTTCTCAGCTTGTTGCAACTTACGTTTTTTTCGTGCGCGTTCTTTCTTGGCATGACCCCTCTTGCGCCAATTTTCAAATGATGTAGACTTATCTTCCAATTTCAGAGCTTCTGATTTAGCTTCCGATTTAGTTTTTAAGTTCAAAGCTTCCGACCTTGAAATTTCCACTGCTTTTATACCGTGGGATAATGTTTCCTTATCTATCACACCCTCTCTGAACAGAGATATTAAATTTTTTATAGTCTCTTCGTTGCTCATACTTCTTTTGTTATTACATATTAAAACTTTTTTATTAAGTAGAAAAAATAAGTATGTAAAAATAATGGATATCAACATTTGCAAGTTTCTTAAAGTTGGGTCGCATAATCCATGCACACTCAAATCAACGCAAGATTCAGATTATTGCAGTTTACATAAGTATAGATTAAAAACAAGTCGTGTAGTACCTTGTCTAATTTGTAAAAAGGGTACATTTGCAAAGTATCATGTTTGTGTTGGTTGTGGTGCAAGAGCGGTTAGAAAATACTATAGTGTTTGGGGTGAAAAGATGTATAATTTGGAGTGTTTAAAATTAAGATGTATTGAGGTTTGAGGTAGATTTTGAGAATAAAAAAATATAAAAATAAAAACAAGGAGTTGGGGTTATATAGTTCTAACTACAATATGTGGACAAAGAAAACCAATAAAATTGTTTTGTATTAAATAAATATTTTTATATGATATTTATAAATTATATAAAATAAAGTATGGGTTGTTCAACCCATACTTTATCATCAGTTTCACAAATACATATATATGTAAATTGGGTGTTACCGGATCAGGATCGAGCGAAGCGAGATCTCTGAGCCGGGACACCCAATTTACATATATATTAAAACTGTTACCATCTACTATAGAAGGAACACATTACGAAAAGTACACAACGTGACAACACAAAGTTGAAGTGGTTGCTGCACCAAAACATGACGTGATGCTGCTGATTGCTTGGTTCATATAACGAACTGAAATACTTACATCAGTTGATGATACCACAGTGGACACGAAAGGCCAAGCCATGTCAGTATTAAGAGCCTACAACTCCCTTGTCACAACTAAAGATTCAGATTATACATGCTCTGACCAGCATCATGCTCTTCCGATCATTAATTCACCAGTTCGTGACTTTGAATATTGTCTTTGAAAATCTCTACAAACTAAATCAGATTGAGTGTCAAGAAAGCACTAGCAAGGTCAGTATGGACCTCTATAAGCGAGATTTCTGAATGAACGTTACAGCGGAAAGTGGGGTCTTCTACCTGGTTCCCACCACATCAGTTTATTTGCCTAGGGAATATGATATAATGCAATGACATTTACAATTTATGGATATAACCCACATTGTAAAGCGACGTTGTGACAAACCAAGAAGCAATTACAACATAGCCTTTGAAGCCAGTTAAATAGCACAACAAATTACTTGCATAGCTATGGCTTCATGCTTGGTGGTGGACCCTTTTACAGTTCGCCACTATGCTTTCCCCTTTAATTGTAGGATGACCGGACAGGTTGTGGCCTACTTTGCCACTGACCGTCCCAAGGCGGTAGCCCTATTGTCAACCCTTTTATGCTTGTGATGTCGTTTGAATTTATTATTACTTTTGCCTTCTTGTTTGTCTGTTTGCGTGTTTGTGTCTGTGTTTTGTGGTTGACTGTCCTCCTTGAATGCTACTTTCCGTGTCCGATCTTTTTATATTTCTTCAAGAGGTTTACGTGTCACGACTTGAAATCAGATAACCAACGTGTGCTGAATGAGGCTCCACAGAATATATTGACCATTGACCAGAATATATTGACAGAATATGTGTTATTGAATTTGGAGAAATAGTTTCATTATTTTGTCTGGAAGAGCTAGCCACGCATGTATTCTTATACAATTGACATGACTTTGCGCAATATATCCTTGCATTTAGAGAAAGAGTCCATAACTCCAAGGAAACTGACCAACATGTTTGGCTCACCCTTTATGCTGACAAGTTTGTATTTTCAACGTACGGCATATAGTTCAAAGCTATTGGTATGGACCATTCCCAGAAACACCAAAAATAAGTTTTAAAAGTGTAGATGATTTAGCAATTTAGCTAGCAACAATCCTGAAGTTTGTTTTTTTGGCACCAGAGTTGGAGGGAATTTCTCACCAAACCACTATCCTTTGACATGCCAGACAATCTTCACAGCAGAGACACCATTAACTTCCATCAGGTCAGTTTAAAGCAATAGACACGCTAAATGATGAGCTGAAATGTAATCCTTTTAATATTAAATGAAATTATTTGTCTACCATCCGGACAAAGAAGAAGCCGAAACAAGTATCACTGAAACAAAAACTCAAAGAAAAGAAACAAAGTTGAGATTTCTTGAGGACAGAATAAAGTGTACTGCCAATATCTTTGTCAAAATGACTTAAAGTAAAATTCCTCACTTGGAATGACTTTATGGAGAAGCCAAAGCTCAAGGAAAACACAACAACTGAAGACACAACATTTCTCCTGACACGGGTGATTGTCGTTGCTAAATATGAAAGGAGTTTAGATCTAAGTAAAACAGGTTCAAACTATTAGTTTTTTGAGGTCATTTACGTGGTAATAAAATATGATAGCAATCTATTGTACTGCCAGAACTGCCACATACATTCTCTAGAAGATTTAGTATAAAGACAAGATGATGGTGGTCTTAACATGGCAAGGGATAACAAATATTTGATCATAGAAGATATAGCACTAAAACAAACAGTAATGCAGGTACAATTACTATATATAAACAAAACGAAATTTAGTTGGGAGCAGCGGTTATGAAGCTAGCGGATCATAATTAACAGTCAAACGACTACATTAAAAAAAGCAGACAACATACTTATGGATGGTTAAATAAAACCCAGAGCCTTTAAGTTGAGAAACTCGGGAAACATCCTCATATAAATGGGGATAATTAACAATATCAAAATTAAAATCATCTCTCTTGTGATAGATTATAATAATTATTTTGCCATTTTCAAAAGATAGATCAAGAAAAGAAGCGACAGTATCAGAAATGTTAGCTTTGTTGAGTTAAAGTTCCTTAGGATAGATATTATTTACCATAGTAGAAAAGAAAGGATTGCCAATCTTCAATATGTCATTCAAATACGGAAAGGTGCCAGTAAAGGCTTCAATTACATCTGCCTGAGTATCGGATGAAAGACTCAACATGAAATCTCTTTCATAGCAATAGAAGACCAAATCTGCGACAAGAGGTGCACAGTTCGTACCCATAGGGATACCAACAATTTGTCTATAAAGGGTAATTCCATACCTGACGAAAAAATTATCTAATAGGAAAATGAGTGCTTCACAAACTTCTTGGCAAGTCCACATAGAGTAATTGTCTAAACTGTCGTTAGTAAAAAACGCTTTGATACTATTACAGGCCAAAAATGTAGTTTTTTCTCTAGCAAAAGTTTTTTGAATAAGAGCAATAAGCTTGTCTTTGATAAGGTGATGTGGTAAGGTTGTATATAATGTAGAGAAGTCATAAGTACTTATAGATGAAACTTGACGTTTATTACAAATTGTATCAAGAACGTCTCCTGAATTTTTAATAGACCAACATAAGTTAATCACAGAGTTTTCATAAGTTTGTTAGCACGATATTGATTAATGTGATCTTTAACGGCAGTAAGACACGAAGTTAAAAGTTTGGAGATGTTTGTGGTGGTGCAGGCACTAGAATTTGAAATACAGCGGGCTTTATACGGATTTGTATGCAATTTAGGAATCCAGTAGATAGTTGGCAGTTTGTTTTGCTTTTCGTCTACCACAGCCTTGAAAGTAGGGCACCGAGTGATATGTGTGGAAACAACATCATCCACAGTAGATTGAACTGGAGTATACTAATTACTGCTTCTGAGTTCTTTTTGGTGAGCGTTCAGCGTAATATTGACTTGTACTAGTTTTCTTTTAAAAATGATACCTGTATTGAAACATTTTTTTTTTGTATAACATCTTTATACTTGAACTTTAGGAGTTTAAGAATAATAACGTTGGAGAACGGAGCTATTCAAACACTGTTTTTAAAAGTGTACCCCTCTCTCTGTCTCTCTCTCTCTCTCTCTGTCTCTCTCTCTGTCTCTCTCTCTTTCTCTCTCTTTCTCTCTCTCTGTACCAAAAATGATGCTCCATAAGTGACATTGACCTTGCATATATTGGGGCATTACGTTTGTCAAATGTTTGTGCGGTTAAGTCTATTTCTCTCGAACTATATTAACTAGATAGTTGTATATTGTAAATGACGTTGGCATTGAAACGTACGACTAATGCCTTTTTAGCGCTATGATTTTGCAAAATAAGCTAGCAGATTTCTAATAACTACATGCACTAGATCAACCAACCCTGGATTATATATGTGATAAAAGATTAAACCAATAGAGCAGTTTCAAAAATGATTAAATGGCATGTAAAACATAAACTTTCTCTCTGAACCTAACATTATTGAACTGCATTATAGTTGCATTCCTTAGACATTGGCATTAACATTACTAAGGTAGAGCTAATCAGTATTATGCATGTATAAAGCTTATAGCTTATTAAAGTATGTTAAAGCAACTATAGCTTATTAAAGTATGTTAACGAATTGTAGGAGAGACATTTAATTTCGCCGATTGCTTGTTGTAGAACATACTAATTTTCAATACCGATGTGAGGTTGTATGTTGCCGGAAGTGTATTAACAGAGTGGCATAGTCGATAAATTGTGCTATATTCTGACCAGAGATAGAGTTTTTGATACTGATTATTTTCAGATATGGACCAACACTATATTTTCACATTTGCGCATGCGCGAGGTAATTTTATTTCCGGTATATTAGGAAATATAGTATCTCTTTTAAACTGACTTATGCCATTTCTTTCAATCATTAAAACCACTTATTTTTATTGTTTACAACATATATCATCTAATAGATAAAAGTTATGTTATATGTTCAGTTCTGCGCATGCGCAAACTCTGTTTAAAGGGACACAAGGCAATCTTGATTTTTTAAAAACTTGCAGCGTTCCTGTTAGTTTCCTACACAACCTGCATTTGTACAATCATTAATAATAATTATAAGAATAGTATAAAGCAAATTGTTTTTGCATATTACTTATTGATGAATATATTTCACCAATGATATATTTAAACCTATGGTAGAGATAAAAAAGATTGTATTTAATTATATGATTTAAAGCCAAATGATACTGGAATAATATATCGAGACGCTAATTTTAGTGATTGATAAAAACTTTAAGATTGTCCCTTTAAAGGGACATGACAATCTTAAAGTATTTATCAAACATTGAAATTAGCATCTCGATTTATTTATCTAGTCTCACTTTGAATGTATACCTGCTTGCATATAATTAAATACAATTGTGAGTTTCCTTGTTTTAAACTATTCTGATAATCAATATTAACAGTTTAACAAATGTAATTTAAGTATAAAAACTAACGGGACTTCGTGATTTTCAAAAATCAAGATGGCCGTTTGTCTGTGTTCCTTTAATGTAAAAAGATCAGATTCATTTCTGTTATGGGCTAAACAATTTTTGAAATAGAAACGTTTACGTACAGCTTTCTTTATTAGTGATGTAATACGTCTTAATACGCGTTCAATAATAATTCTGTACTTCCGGCTGTATATATGATGAGGACAGTGACAGTAATTTCGTAGAGCATTTCTTTACTGGTTGATTTAGTGCTTACATTTGCTTCCATCTCACGTCTCTGAATCCTTTCACATTCCCCGTTGCCAGCACACGTGTCAGTGCATTTGAATGCAGCTTTAACGCAGATGCAGCGAGTTGAACAATCTTTCTGGTAGTCACATCTGAAAAGTTTGTGGGCACTAAGAGCTTCTTTCTGAAATGTTGTCCACTTTGATAAACATGCCCACAAGTCAAGTTTGTGCCAATCTACTGGACTGGTCAATATTACTTCAAGATTAAGCGCTTGCCTCCAAACATGACCTGCCCGTAGACACATCGCACTACATGATGTTTAACGAGCTGCATGCGTTGGTGGACGTCTTTTCATGGACCTTCCCTTCTTCGTGATCATATCTCTTCTGATAATGCCATTATCATCACACAAACTAGTTCTGTCATACAAACGTATTACACATCTCTCAATCGCCGTCATAGAATCTTCAACAACAACGCTGGTTGCCTGCTCATTTCTTGAACGATGGTAAGCAGTGCCAAATGCCCCATACACTTGTATTGCCATGTTCCAAGAAGAGTGACATTGTGTCACAGCCGGTAATTGCATGGAAGACAGGTAACGCTTGCGGATCCATCTGTAACGATGGCTGTGACGTCTGTCTGTACAACAACTGTTTCACATAATTTATTGAAGTAACTACGCAGGTCATGCTTTCAATAAGACCTCAATTTTTTGAATTCTGATATTGATGTTGGATATGCTTGATTGTCATGCTTTATATATAGAGAGAATTCGCCAAGATCACCTCCTCTTTTCAAGCAACCTACATGTATAGTTTTAAAAACAAAGCACAGTCACCTTTAAAGACAGAAAATAAATTTTTAGTATTAGACATATGGATAGATGGTCTATCATCAAAAAGTGGTAATTTGTTTCGAGGAATGTTCGTAATATAAAGAGCATGTCCACTCAGTCAATTTGATCAATTTGTCTTTCACAAATGCACGGTACTGCTCGTGAACGATGCTTTTAATATTTCGAACAATTTGATATTGAATGACCTGCGGTCTCTTGTGATACAAAAGTATTTACTGTCCCCTAGAAACGGGTACCCCAATCAGTGTCAAAGCAATGCTGTTAACATGTTTTATAAAATATTTTTGAACACCGGGTTGCTTGAGTGTCCTCAGTCAAGTCTATTTAAATTGCTGACTGCTGAAATTCATTTAGAACTCATGAAAAACATTTCAGGTCTGGATAACATCCACCTTCTGAGTGCAGCTAGATTTTCTGTTAACCCTACGGCACCTCCCTCTCCCTTACATATGCATTGGTCTGCTCATGAACATGTCAACTGAACGGTAATTTTCCCAGCCTTGAATTCTAAAGCAATTTCAGGATGAAGTTTGTATAAGTCAACCATATCACGAATGTACACCGGAACATAACGTGAATAGCTTGTGCATAGTGTGTGCATAATTCATAATTCATAATTCATAATTCAGCTATTGTACTGAGTAAGAATGTCTGTATCCTGTTTGAAATCTAAAGTTCTCAGTGAGCTGATATAAGCATGTACATGTATGAGCAACTGTAGTTCAAGAGTTACACACCAGTATTTAAAAAGGCGATAAGGCTTGCTTTACGCTACACCATGCCTCAAAGTCCATTGGGGTATCATTTCCATTGTTCAGTTTATATATCGTATGCACGTTTCAGTAAAACAAATATTGTAGAAGCAGTCATCTGATGTGCAATTCTTGTTTGTTATACATGCGATGCTTTAAGAAATGAATATGCTGTACCAGGTGTCGAAACACCTGGTTGAAATAAAGCATCGGTGCATCAAGAGCCATCTAAGTATTGCCCTAAAGCCTTACACCTGTCATCTAAATATGCCATCCTTCTAACATACCAACACAATATCTTTCGCCGAAGTGATCTGGCAAATTCCAATGAATCTGCTTTGAAATGGCCTATAGAGGCTGATTTAGCTAATGTTTACTGTTCAGAAAGAAAGGTGAATTGTACCGGCTTATAAACACATTGTTCTCGATTATTTTGAGCCACCCCAGAGGGAGGGGAAGAATACATAGACATGAGTCAACCGTGTCCTACTCTTACTGTTAAATAGATTCCTCTGGTTCTGTAACGGTCGGAAGATAAATTCCGATACAACCGTCTGGTTTACGTCACCACCCGACGGATGAGGCTATGGACAATGTATTGTCTAAGGACTACTCCCCATTTACCAAAGTAACAAACTGGCGCCATTGGGGCTTGAACCCATGATGCCGGATTCAGAATCATAAAGGAGGGTTGGGGCATGTGACGTTTGTATATACGAGTATACTACTATTGAGTGAACAAATAAATTGTCCCGAAATTCTCCCATGTTTTGGGATGTTGGAACAAAAGTCGCCTAATATAACCGGAAGTTGTAAATCTACTAGGCATGCGCGATAAGAGTAATGATTTTTTTTTATTATAAACATATACTTAGTTTTTTCATTCCTTTAATTCATTGGAAATAGTCTTTTATTTAGAGTCATTCAACATTACATAGCATTTTAGCATACCGGAAGTAAACGCAAGCCAACGCATTCGCAATAGAAGAAATTTGGGACCTATATGCAAAAATTGGTGCTTGTATCACAAATAGAACAATTTTAGTGAATGTTTTACCTATGCCATTCCAATATATGTAATGTAAAGCTTATAACGAACAAGACCCCCAAGAGGGCATGTGGACGCTCTACTGGCTAATATGGTTCTTATAACAGGTAAATGGGAGGGGAAATAAGTGAAAAGGGTTATGAGACAATGATGTTTCAAAAGAATTGGAACATTGATTCATGAGAAGAAGTCGTTTAATGATATTTCTGTATTTAGTAACAGTGGCCATATATGTTGACGGATCAGGACGATTTGTATTGATCTAAGAAAGGACCATGCATTAATGCTTCCTGTGAAAGTTGATATAAAAATCGAACAGGGAAAGTAGCATTCAAGGACGTCAGTCAACCACAAACATACACACAATTCAAATTCTACCCAACATCGTTCATGAGAAAAAGTCGTTCAACGATGTTACTATGTTTTTTAGTAAGTAATTTTCGACGGATAGGGACGATTTGTATAAATTTGAGAAAAGACGCACGGATGCCTCTTGTGAAGTTTCGTCGAATTCTAACCAACAGTTCATGAGAAGTCGTTTAAAGACTTGTTCTATATTTAGTATCGGTGGCCACATTTGTTGACAGAAATACCGCTCTATTAAAGTCAAGATGATGTCATATATCGTAAACGATTTTAAACAAACGCGTAGAAGAGATCGCAGGATGAATCGAGATTGGTATGTTTAACTTTATACAGTGAAGGTTACCGTTTGGTTTCGAGGCAAATTTATCCGAAAACTGATTGGAAACAATAATATTCCGTATTACTTTTTCATATTTCTTTTCTTAAGTGTGTATATCTATATATATATATATTCATTGACAACAACCACCTAACCCAACCAATATTAACAATATTCAAGGTCAATATACACATTAACGCAACAAAACTTAATGTTACCTATAACCTTTAATTATTTATATTTTTTCATCAAATGTTTCATATGACATCAGGTACCTTACATTGTAACATTCCAGGTCACATTCATGAACACAGTTTGTTTCAAATATCAAATTGTATCCAAAAACGTTCTGCAACATACCTTACATTGACTTTAATAAATACATGTTCGTTATTTCATATTAGTTATCAAACTTTTCATATGCATAGTGTCATTGACAAATCAGCCAACCGATTTAACTGCTCAATGTCAAAAGTTCATTTTAAACTGATTTTTTTTTTACTTTCCCTATACGTTTTCCATTTCTACAGTATTTCATCTAAGAATTAGTAATCGGCAATAATTGACTGATGTTTATTTCTAGGAGTTAAGATCATACGTTTGTGTTCAATATAATTAGGTGTATAACACGTTATCAGAAATCGATCTTGGACGTCGGATACACCTCAGTTTCAAACCAGTATTCATGCCATGATGTTAACGATTCCAAATCAATATATATCAATGAAAGCAAATAAACAATGTGTTGAATTTAAATGATAGCGAAACATATCAGAAAACTGACAGAAAAGTAATAAGAAGTTTTTTTGTTTTGTTTTATTTCTGTTTGATTATTTACGTCAAAATAGGTGATTAAGGCAGTCTGTGTTGAAGACGGACACATAATTCCCTCTGTCTAGTGGCAGATTTGATTCAAAGTAATTTGGGAATATGCTGCATTTATGTCTCCTTCTATTTTATATTGCCGATGTAAAAGCTTTTCATCTGTAGTAAGGCTGGTAACCTGTAGAAAAAATATAAGTACGTTTAGAAGACCACGAAGAATATATGGCAAAACATTATGACACGGTCGACCACCTTGAAACGAATGGCCGCATGCAAAACAATAAAATGCGGTCGGAAGAATACAACAGAAAATACTAAACTATGCTTACCAAACTCACGAGAGAAGAAGAGTCGCACACAAATGTAATGAATACAAATAATTTGAATGTATTCACAAAGTGTCTCTGACAATATTTCGGCATGTAAACTTAACGAGCTACGTTAATGTTATGTTCGCCATTATGATATCCTTGATTTCTTAAGGAAACAATATCAAAGAATGAATCATAACAGACCTATACAAAATAAATTAAACTAAATGTATTGAAACCATACTTACTCTATGAAAATGACAAGCACATTCTCCCTCCAGGAAATCTTTATATCTTGATGTTGTCAAATTAAACGTTGCAGTCACATGGAAACCGTTTTCTTTTGAGTATTGTAAAACGTCCTGCTCACGTTGTTGTAAAACTGCATGTTCATGTTTGGGAACATATCGTATACCATCTACATGTTGGTGGAATCCCGCACCGAAGCCTTTCACCACTTTTGTAATATTCGATAGCCCCGTTCTAATTTGTTAAAATTGATAAGAAAAAGACAGTTTTAATATATATTATATAATAAGATTTTATAGTGTTTATATATCATCATACACAATAATAATAATAGTAATACTAATAATTGGCCTTTGACAATACATGTTCGTATACTTTTAAACTGCAAATTCAGTTATGTTTAAATAAATATGTATTCAGTTGTAAATATACGACATGGTCATACCTCCGTAAAGTTTCTATTATAAGGTCAATATGTTGCCTTGCCAACCACTGAACACCGCCTACAACCAACACAGTATTGGCGTTATTTTCCAGCGGCAATGAACTGAAATATAAATTATGCAACACAATAATAGGTTTATTTTAAATCCACCAACTGCATATGTAAAGTGATATATTAAAGAACATAGTTAGGTTATTTGAAATGTTGTATTTAAATGTGATACCTGTAAAAACAAATCATTATGTGCTACGAATCAGTAGTGTTGCTTTTACTGGTCCTGAAAATAACATTTTTATTATTTCATTTTTGCAGAATTATTCACGAGTATCCGGTAAAGATTTGGAATTCTAACCCGAGGTATAATTTTGTTTAATAAACATGTTGCATTTTATATTTATACAATGAGGTCATGCAGCTGTCATTGTTGATATCAGTGCGTGAATTTTATCCCCCCCATTCCCACCCCCATGTGTTAGGTCAGGCTTTCCATCACTCATGTAAAACACCGATAACCTTATTCGGTATACAAAAAATAAGATTTGACAGATATGACATTTGTTTATGCACTGGAACAGTTTTAAACATTTCTAGAAAAAACTGATGTTCCCTCTTCAACTGTACAACATAAAACAGTAAACTTCAATGCATGCAAGAAAATCGAAGCACTGTGACACTTTACTGTACCTTCTGATAAGCTGATAAATCACTTTATGGAACTTCGGTCTGTGATTCACCGGAAGCCAGAAATGTGGATAATAGGCAAAATTGAAGAACGTGGCTTTGTTGTTGAGGTTCGTGTAAGCCTTGGCGCTGTGAGTTTTATCCCAATCCCACAGAGAGCCGTTTATTTGCTCAATGATATAGTTCATTATGCCTCTGTTTGTGGAATCCCCAATAAACAGCAGCTTCTTCCCCGTGAGACACCGTTTAAGCGCCGGCGATGAAATTTTATCATATCGACACTCATCCGGTTGCCATCGAGAGAGTTGCCAATAGCAGCTGCTGTCGTCGTGGCAATGTTTACAAGGCACCATCCATCTTCCTGTGGAATAAATAATACTTATGGTAAATGCATGTAGGTATCCATTCTTGGTGTTAATCACTCCGAGTGTCATACTCTTCTTTTATCGCTTTTGTATGACCTCTAAAGTGTTTGTTTTTTCCAATATCACACATTCAAAACAGAGTATGCACTATATTGAAAATTGCTACAATTTCTACTAAAATAAAAACATAATTGATTCCATCAGACCAGAATCCAAGAAACATTAAAGTCAAATTCAATCGTAGCAATTGTCTTTTTTTGCATGTGTGTACTGAGTGATCTTGCTAGCACTTTTATAATGAAACATGTACATACCTGTGACGTCGCCAGATGAACACCGTTTGTATGGAAGTGACTGACTCTGTTTCCACCACGTGTCCTGATCTCGCAATCCACAGTGTTCCGTATTGTCAAACTTCAACGAACAGTCCTGAAACAGATGGGAACCCTATTTAAGTCATTCCAGATGGGAACCCTATTTAACGGCGAGTAGGGACATTTTATAATCAAACGTCTTTGAGTATTTAACTTTTTTAAAGTACTTTTTTCCATATCGTTCGTTTAATTGTATTATTCCAACAAGCACGTGTATTGCGTGCATGTTGGAATAATACAAATACCATATTTTTTGTATAGAAACAAATACCATATTGTTTATATTGACATGAAAACCATATTGTTGGTATTGATATGAAAACCATATTGTTTGTATTGACATGAAACCCATATTGTTTGTATAGACATGAAACACATATTGTTTGTATAGACATGAAAACCATATCTTTTGTATTGACATGAAAACCATATTGTTTGCATAAATATGAAAAACATATTGTTTGTATAGACATGAAAACCATATTGTTTGTATAGACATTAAAACCATATTGTTTGAATAGACATGAAAACCATATTGTTTGTATAGACATGATAACATATTGTTTGTATAGACATGAAAATAGTATTGTTTGAATAAACATGAAAACCATATTGTTTGTAAAAACATGAAAACCATATTGTTTGAATAGACATTAAAACCATATTGTTTGAATAGACATTAAAACCATATTGTTTGAATAGACATTAAAACCATATTGTTTGAATAGACATGAAAACCATATTGTTTGTATAGACATGAAAACATATTGTTTGTATAGACATGAAAATAGTATTGTTTGAATAGACGATACTTACTTGTTTAAGACTACACGTTCTTAACATAGTGTTCGCTTGAATTTGAGTGTGCGGTTTTCCTTGATTTTCTCTATATATGTGTATAGTTGTGATGTTTACAATTGTGAGATCTCGAGAAGTAATGTCTACAACCAATATGCGGATCTGGTTCTCGCCGAGGCCAAGAGTGAAGTTCTTTGATCTATAATATATATAACCGAGTGTAACAATTTATAAAATATAAAAATGATATAACGTTCATTTGATTATAATAAATAGTGACAATTAAAAGGTGATCTAAATAGTCTATTTATCATTATGACATTGAACATAAATGTTACCCTATGCACCCACTATGAATGATGGTCGCCATATCGGTTACACCATGTGGTGTTTTGTATCATAATTATTATGTGTTATTTTTAATTATCTAGCATATGTTTTTATTATATATTGTAAACCGCAACGTGACTCTATGAAATATAAACAGTATATATAAAAATCGAACAGGAAAAGTAGCATTCAAGGTAGACAGTCAACCACAAACACAGAAACAAAGAACGACTTTAAAGATGAATAAAATGTAAAGAAATGAAGATTCGTATGAACTCTAACGTTTGAAAACAGGCAGATTTATATATTACACCTACCCTGGAGTGTTGTACTTATTGTTAAATCTAATGTCACAAATACAACTTCTAGCAAACGCCCGTATCTGGACCAGTACAGTGTCATAAGTCACAGAAACGTTATACTTTGTCGGAGACATTTGCTGAAACTGCAGCCTGGGTTCTGTACTAATGCTGTCGATTTTACTATAGTCGTTGATATCTGGAAAGGAAATGTCGATAAACAAATAAAAAATGATTTTGAAACAATTCTGAACAGTTCTGGACAAGAAGCTGGAAACAGTGAGCTGATTATAGAGGCATACACTCGTCACCAACTACCGCTTTATAGGTAAGGTCTGAACGTAACTGTGAAAAAAGTTACTATCACCAGTTAAAATACCGTTTAAACAATCAAGAATTCGTGAAAATAAAAACCAATGTTTATTTTTGGATATGTCAGTTAACCAGTTAACAATGCTTCTCAAAGAGTGTTTAAATTATATAAAGCGCCTAAAGTCACTTACCATCACTACATGGTCTTTTTTCTTGTAGTCCTGTAAGCATAGCAGAATAATTAAAAAATGATTTTTTATATCGAACTTTTGCTATCGAGTTATAGAAATCCTTATTTATCTAGATGTCACCGTATTACTGTGAACGTTTCCTAAATGCAACATAGCAGAGGATGTACTTAGTTAAAGAAAGGCAAATGCTAATAGTCTATATATCCTTTGTTACAGCTGATTAAATGGGGAAATCTAACTGGGGACACTCGGCAGAAGTGGAAAAGGTATAAATCTCTAACCAAAGTGACGGAAGGCTATAACAAATATCCAGTAAATAAAATTTACATAAAACAACTCACGGTGGTCGCTATCCCGTTCATCATGACCAACTAAGCCGCCATCGTGGTTTCGTTCGGTATCTTCAGTGTCTCTGTTATAAAAAAAAGCACAATAGCGTTAACATGTTTGTTTCGACAGACCTATAACGTGAGAAATAGAAATTACAGGCGATAAATTATAAAATAATAAATAATATATGTCATGCGATGTACCTAAATTGTGTACACTACCTACTGATGACAAGATGTATATGTCATAATAACATATCTGTTTCGTTCTGTTCTGAAATAATTCTGCATTTAACACATATAAAGGTTTCGGTGTTTTTAAAGTACATCAATACAAACGTCGAACATGAAATGAAAATTTCGCAGAATGAAGTCAACCAAACACACGCAATAAAAAAAAACAATTAAAAAGATGATTGGAAGCAAATAAATTATGCGACACTACACACATCCAATAGTTGGCAACAGGAGCACCGATATGACCGCTGGGGTCCTAAACCAGGTGTAACAACTTCCAAATAAAAGGCCAGAGTAAATAAGGCTATATCCTCTAGCAAAAGTCGATATCAGTAAAACACAAAGATAATCATGTATATAGGAATATAAAACGTATAGAAAGCTACAAATTAAGTACCAAATGACTTTGCAGAAGCCATAGCGATAAAATAATACACATCTATGGACATCACATGACAAAAATAAGCATAAAATTCGAACAGGAAATGCAGCTTTCACAGAACACAGTAAATCCAAAAACACGCAAAAGGACAAACATGAATAGCAATGTTAACAAAGAATAAAGACATATGACGTCACAAACGCAAAAAAGGTTGACAATAGGGCTCCTGCCTTGGAACGGTCAGTGGCAAAAATGGTGGCAAAAATATCCGCAGGAAGTTTAAACCAGGTTCTAAGGGAAACGTTGCCTCTCTTGCACAGACCGAGTCTGCTACTTTTTTTCTCTTGCTTGGGTTTGTTGCTTCCAAGGAATTCAGTTCAGTATTTATTGATTTAAAGGATGATTTACAATGCTGAATTGAGTCACGAATCTCATGATGTAACTCATTATTGTTGTTGGAATAACCTTTTTGCCGACAAATTTCAAATGTCGTCTGCTTAAATTTGAATTCAGACCTTCCGATAACAGTTTATATATAACACGTTATGGAAAACTTTCTTTGCTGATTGGCAAGCAGTGTTACCCTGATCAGCCTTCCCATTATGTACATGTTGATCTGGGTTTACAATGGTCTTAAAAACAAATGTTTTCGACTGCGGCAGCAAAAAGAGTTAATTAACCATATGCATCAAGAGGTAGTGCATGCCGGCAGTGTTACTTGCAATGATAGAACATGCATCTCCTGAAGTTCTTCAACTATGTTGGTGTAGTAACTTACAATATGCATTAAGATGTAGTTCAGGTTTGCAGTGTTACTTACAATGACACATCAAGCAACTCCTGGTGATCGTCACCAATGCTGTTGTAGTATTTGACCAAATGCATCAAGATGTAGTGCATGTTGACAGTGTAACTTTGTCCATTGGTCTGGTAGTTAGATATACTTCTTGATGATGATATGGATAAGGACGTTTTTACTCTACTTAGAAACGGTGTAAACATTGAGCTTTGTTTCGTAGGGTATATCTAAAATAAAATAAAAACAATATACTTTAAATAACATTCTTAGAGCCCAATTCGCTTTATACAAACAACTTTCAACTTGCATATTTCTAAACAGGTTTTCAAAGGCAAAGTGTTTGTCATTTAACACTATAGCTGTATATTTCTCTGATATTTATCTTTATACTTACTTAATTTGTTTAAATAAATACTGAAAATGAGATTCCTTGGAAGCAACAAACACAAACAAGAGAGAAAAATAGTCGTTATTTCAGTCTGTTCATGAAATAAAAGGCAATATTTAAATAACCATTGAAAATACCGAAAACCCTTTAACTCAAGAAAGCATTATCAATAAGTATTCTAAAGTTGTAGTCCTGAAAAGTCGAGCACATAATAGCGTATACAAAGCAATTAACCTTTATCCATTCCTTGTTGTTTAATGCTTCTCTTCTGGCGTCCATCATGTATACAAGGTCTTCATTGGTTAAACAACTCTCTTCTGAGATGGAATCACTGCATATCTGATAATAAACATTATATATATATATACATATTGGCTTTTCTTATTAACAATGAAAGAGCCTTGTTGCTGATGTAAGATTACTATCTCTCGTAAATATAAGATTGTAAATTAGACTTTTGTTGACTCGTTATAATGGCATGTTACTTACAATGACAGTGTTACCATATCAGTTTTGCCAAAATTGTTGCATACGCAGCTTTGATATGGTGCAATGATTTTAACATACTGTTTATACATCGCTGATTTACATACTTATAGATAACGTTTTATAAGTTCAATAAATCGTATACAAGATCATATTAGTTATGTAATTCAGGTTGTAGTTCATTTTCAGAATGAGAGCATGCTTTACAAATACCAAGAAAAGGAAACGGTTTAGATAAGAGAAATCAGAATGACAACACTAACCTTAACATGTTGGTAAGTTTGGATATTATCCAAAGCACTGCCAGTCTCTATCGCAACGTTGTTAGTGGATGTTGATATTGCAAGAAGTTGTTCTAAAATGGCAGCCGAATAGTGTCCTTTTGATGTCTGTAAATTAGAAAGGGTATATGCTAAAGTAGAAACGATGTCAGCGATGTATCAAGCAAGCAACATTACATTACAAACGAAATTAAAATGGAGACACAAAAGTCAACGCGCTAAAAAAGTAATGTACATTTGGCATTAATAACGACTGTATGTTTTGATACAACTTGTAATAAGTTGTCATAAATTTGAGATTATTTGGTTGAATGTGGTCCATCCTTGAATGCTACCTGCCATGTTCGACTTTTATATCTACTTCAACTGGTTCATTTGCTATTTAAAAATGCATGATCCTTTGGCTTATAGATGTTCTTAAGTTTTAGAGTTCGTTATGTGGGATTGGTAATTCATGTTACTTCTAAATGTGCAAGGTTTTGCATCTAACTTTCGTTTCATTCTAATCTCAGATACAAATACGTTCTTTTCAAAATGTTATAACACTAACCATTAATGTTTTATAATTACCCCCAAACAACAGTTCAGATTCAATACATATTACCTATAGTGTTAAGATGTTTATTCAGAAATATTCCAGTGTTAAGATGTAATACTCCGTGTAATAAATGTGACAATAAAACTGTTATCGAAGCCGAAAAGTTTGTTTTTCTGTACATTTTATTTTACTTATATTTTGATGACACGTGAAAATGTGTACTTTTATGATTCATCAATCTGTCTGACAATCCGTCGGCATTTTTACACATTCCGTGTTTAATTACTGACAGGCAGAAACAAATAAAATGTACCTTAATAATGCTGCAGTGTTGGATGGAGGTACAGACGACATCAACATCCAGCAGTTGGAAACAGCGGCTACAACTGTAAGACATTACCATATTACACAAAAAGAATGCATTTAAATATCTCATATGTAACCAACATGTAATGTGTCTTCAAAATGCCATCAATAAATAGTGTTTCATCCATTAGCCACAATTACAATTCATACATTTATTAAACCCATTAATATAATGCTAAATTCCATTTTGTTTATTTCGCTCTTTGGGGCATAAAATTTTATCAGATATTGGGACCATACGCCGCTGGATATAGAAACATGGCAGTAAATATGGCATGTCCACCGCCATATACATGCCATCGTCGGGATGGATAACATTCTGTACCATTGATTTTATGAATATTGAGTTCTGCTCAACCCGGGGCTAGTGGGCGTGAACGGTAGCAAGCATAGTTCACTACCGTTCATGAACAGTCTCAATCAAACCGAGACTGCAGTATTTCGTATGTTTCCTGTTCGGCCGTTTCCAAAGGTCCACTTTCATACTTTTTTAGGTTTAAACAGTTTAATAATTTATTTTGCTTTTTATTAAAACATGACAAGAAAAAGAAATAATATCAAACACTAGCCGTATAATCAATATAAGAAAATCAGAAACATTTTTATAGTTCTAGGGAACGCGGACAGTGGTTATAGAAAGAATAATTCAGCAAAGTTTTGTCTTCGATAATTGCACGTATTGTTTTACTGTCGTCCTTGGCACAAGCGGTCCAAACCTCCATCAAGGGAAGCAACTCTCGCTTCCCTTGATGGAGGTTAACATAGCAATATGTTATGTCTTACTAGACATAACATATTGTCTAGTAAGGCCAAATGATTACAATGCGAGTTTCCGTGACTCATATCGAGAGAGATAAAACAACATATTTGACTGTTCCTAAAGAAATATTCAAAATGTCTGTACATATAGGCACAATAACCATATATATAGCTAACATAGTGTTATTTTCACTCAAACCTAAGTTTAAATAATATAATCGAAAAAACAACAGTCAAAGAACAGTAACATACCCAGCCTTCGTCTGTTCCGCTTCCATATACACAAGGTGTTGCATCAGCATCACTTGTATCGTCCTCCACCACTGAGTTGAGGTGCCAAGTCCGTATGTCTCAGAGATATATTGCAACATTTCATCGACGGTGCTCTGAAATATGTTTTTTATTATAAACTTTCCCGTGAAATAGTGGATTTTATGATTAAAATAAAACCTTATATTTTCATTGCCAAAATGACGTCATGCGACTGTTGACGTTGTTGACGTTATTGACGTCATTGTTTTGGCGCATTATATTTTTTCTGGTTGTGAGTATATAATATATAGAATATTTTTTGGTTTGTCGTGATTATAGGATTTAGTTTCATCGAGAAGTGAGAAAACTCAAATATTTTCACTCGTGCTAAAGCACTCGTGAAAATATAAGTTTTGTAACTTCTCGATGAAAATAAATCCTATATTCACTAAAAACAAACAAATATCCTCTATATAATGTGTATAGAATTTACATGAGTGTAGTTATGTCAGATTGTGTTCGTCGGTGATATTGCTGTTTAACCGTAAACAATTTGACAAATTTAGACTTGAAGTCTTTGAATACTACAGTTCCTGTAAGTCTTCTATCTCTGCTTTTCTGTCTGCACTAATTCATATCGCCATGGATACGTAGTACTTCATATGATTACAGGTAACATTTGACATTTGAGTTTGATGGTTTTTGCTTTACATCTAAGTGGGAATAATCCAATGTCATGTGTGTATATTATATTATTGAGTAGTCTCCGTTTATCCTGTAATTGTCCGTTAATCCTGTAATTATGGTAAAGTTCCTTTTAAGAGATATGTATTTATCAATATCCACACTTTGCAATAGATTAAATTATGTATGGTTTAACACGTACCTATCGCTTTACACTTTATTCTTCTGGGAAGAATATCGCATATAAGGTTCCTTTTTTATACAAACAACTTAACAAATGAAAAAAGAAGTAAAACATTTTATTATAAACACATAAGAATTTACCTCTATCAATTTACATCGATCTTGAATGCAGTTATAGGATCCAGAATACATTGTTGGATATGCGTATAGTCTCAGTGGTAACAATGACGTCATCAGTACGCGAATGCGCAATAGAGGCCCAGCCGGGAAGATCAGTGGAGATTGAGGAAGATACCAAATAACCGAGCCGGGTTCAAGAAAGGACGTGCTTTGAAAAAGGAAACTTTTGATTATTTTAAAACAAAACAACAACATATTTCGTTGCAGTTGTAATTTGTCTAAGGTAATTCCTGGCTAAAGGTAGTATAATGTCGGTAAATAGATATTCATAGCTGATGTTATTTTGTTAAATGTTTGTCCGACAATAAATAAAGTTTGAATTGAATTCAGTATACAATATCTTTTAAATAATATAGATATATACATTACTAGAAACAAAAACATCTGTATATTGGTATATTGTATACAATAGCGTAAAACATGTCCTTAGCACTTAAAGCAAAAACATTATAGAAAGAAAAGGTACTAAGACAATGACTGTTACTTTCCAATATTCCAGCAGTGTGGCATAGTAGTATAGTGCATACTATTACGGCTTAATGATTCCGCGGTCCTGCGATAAATCATATTGAAACAAGACGATACGATGTGAGCAACAGAAATGATACCGAAAGAGACACATTACCACCATGCTAGTACTAACCTCTTTATTTCATGTGTATATGATACCGCCCAGGTGTAAGGTGCGTCTCCGTGTCCTGGTAACGCTATCACGACTGGCACTGTATCATTGCTGGCTAGAGGGCCATCATTGTCCATGTCGCGTCCCATCACAAAACACGACGAGAACCTTTTATCTAAAAATCACGTAAATAGTCATGTTTTAATTATATACACATGCCATTGATTTATTTGAACGTTAATGCATTTCTGTTTTGTTATTTATAAATGAATGTTATACAATATACTGCAGAGTAACACGAGTGACACGAGTGTCAAAAACTTCATAACAAACAATTTAACGTTAACATTTGAAATACAAAGTTGTATAATTTTGGGCAACTAAGCTTCTCAAACAAGCAGAGTCTAAATGGTTTAAGTGGTTTTCGATTTTCAAAGTTTTCAAAATGAAACTAAATGCGAGCTTTTATGTCACGTTAACAGTTGGGTAAAATTGGTTCACATTTCCATCTGACATTCCATGGTCTAGGAGGCGATGGCCTCGATCCCACTAGAACTATTACGAGGCGAATAAAGAATCTTTTTCATGAACTGGGAGCGAGCCCAGATGACGACATACTTTAAAAATACACTATATATCACGTCATGCTTCTACGATATTGTTTTAAAAAGGAGTAATTATTCCTGAAAACGGCCTAACCTAAACAAGCAATAAAGATTCAGACTGTTCATTTATGGTCGTGTATATGTGATGTACATGAAATGGCAAATACACGTCAAACTTGGTGATAAGCAGCATATGCGTTTTCGTAATGTACATATAACCTACCTTTAAATGTGTCGACTTGTCGAGCAATTCTGCACAAACTTGGCGGATTATCTGTGTACTCTTTTATTTCTTCAATTATATCAACCTAGTACAAATAACGGTGAAGATAAAGAGCGCTGAACATACGCAGTTTATTTATGTATTCATTCAAATGCATTTATTCAGAATTAATTTACATTCATGTATTCTTCATTTATTTAATCATTCATTCACATTCATTATATTAATTCAAAAGTTTTATTCATATTCCTTTGACCACACATCTAACACAATGATATCAAGTGGCATTTGTTCTTACCTATGGTATTTACATGATCAGTTTATAATGCAAACCTCATATAAAAAAAGAAATCTAGAATATTCATTTTCAATTCTGATGTCCTGGTATAATAGCTGCAAAAAATTGACATACGTACCTTTTGCGATGTGTCCACTATTGTGCTTGCACACATGGATGACTCGGCGCAGAACATTACTGACCAGTTGCCTTGGATGACCGTCTCACTGTCCAGCCACGTAAGGTCATCTGAGTTAAATATGTAACTTACTATTTATCGTTTGAATAAAACTAAAAGTTTTTAATATGATAAAGTTACCCAATGTAAATTCGAAATAATGTCACCAAATTGTAAAATTCCACAATGGAGTATCTTAGTATACTGTTTATATATGTATATATTTAATAGCAATTGAAGCTTTTATGGATTTTCTGTAACAGTCATGATACGATACTGAAGGACATAATTCACTGTAGGTAATCAAAGATTAAAAATATGAAAAATAACGTTTTCATTGATCACGTCGATCTCGATTCTTATACAAGAGTGTTCAGCTGTCTATAATTACATGTACATACCGTTATCTTTGATGACTTTAATGTTGTACTTCATTAAGTTAATATATTTCATTGAGCCTTTATCTTCGTCATCATCACCATTGATAACAGTTATAACTGGCTGCTTGGCATGTCGTAAAAGTCTGTGTTCGATCTAAAATAAAACAAAAAAACAATAGTGGGGCACTATGTATTGTCGAACCCAACAAGCAAGATAATATGGCCGAATATGTTACACGTGTTCTGTTCATTAGTACAGTTTATTCAACACTGATCTTCCGACTTTAAGGGAATACATATCTGCGTACAAGTATAAGACTGTCACAAATACACTTGATGTAAACTGCCAGACTGTCAGTTTCTCACGAAAACATACTACTCCGCAGCATTTTATAGAGCTGTTCGAAATAAAAGATAACAGCGCACGACGGCTTTCTTTCAAATCTTCAAAAGTGATATTAGACACTGTTAAATAGCTGAAATATTTGACGGAGAATAAAGATTAGCCCAATATTATTTTTTTTTTCAAATTTAAAGTGCCTTTGATGTTTCCCTTTCTTGTTGACAAAAATAAAGCATGACGCAGGTTCCATAAACGTTAAGTACTGAAACAGTACTTTCTCCGATTCCAGTTCTTCAAAATCGTATGTATTAATTAAAACACTAAATATTTGATACAGCTATTCTATATCTCATCGTACTGCATGGGTCCCAATTAAGCACTCACACTGTAATGCAAAGTAAAAAATATGTGACAGATAGAAAGAACATAGATATCAATACAGCACACCCGATAAAGCAGCTCTCGAGCCGCTGAACGCACTACTGGCTGACAAGTCAATAGGTTAATGTATGAATTATGCCAATGTGATGTGAAATAACCATGTGTCATCTGTAAAGACGCTGCCCATTTTCCTTGATGTCGATACTTATTTTCCTTTTTTATTTAAAATGATGCCAACAGCTACGTGGCTGAGTTGGGCTTTTTTACCTAATGTGTAGAATATTTTATGAAAGACAAGCAGCTACAATGTTAACAAGGCAGAGAATAGCAGTTTCGTTAAAACAAGCGCCTTAATTTCCGGTATTGGTGGGTTTCAAAGATGTCCGAGATTTTATTGATATAAAGATCGTGACAAAGTTTGGAGAAGATCACTTGCAAATGTTTTCATTAAAACAAGGGCAAATGTTTTCATTAAAACAAGGGCAATTACTATATTGTTTCTTGTCCAATATAGATGGTTTCAGAACATGTCCCAGCTTTTATTGATAGTAGGACTCTGAGCAAGGTGAAGATCGGATACAAAATGAATGTACTAGACTGATGACGACAAACAGTTTACGGACGGCAGTCGAAGGACGACAAACAATCTGCCCTTGGCCAGTAGAACTTAAATGAAGGATTTCGTTGTATATATGTATCATTATGTGTAATATGTGTTTCGTATCAGAGATTAATAATGAATGGTAATGTTGCAAGTCGTGTTTGCTGCTGGACGGATTTGTTTGACAGGTCGGACCAGTACACTAGTGTGGTTGGAAACAATACCTGCACAAGTCTAGACAGTAGATTTTGTGCCGTGTTCGATATAGTTGCGTTCGTCTGTTCTGGTACGGCATGCTGATTCAGAGAGCGTCCGAAAATCTTAAATTCAGTTCCGGTCATGCGCTCTTGTATCTCGTTTTTAAGTTCAGAACGCACGAAAACGTTTCCATTGTCAACGATAGCGCCATAACGACTGGTCTGGTAGTTAAGCAAGACAGAAGCAGTGGCGACCAACAGGATTAGCAGGAACAATTCCCTCATGGATACCGTGCAGGTCTTGGGAATCTTCATTTTACGTTTAACCTAAAAAAGAGAGATTGTATATTTAATTTGAGAAGAAGTACACACAAAACATAAGACTTATGTTCAAAAGAAATGTCGACATGATAGTTGCCCGAAAGAATAAGATTGAGTCTGTTTATTAGTAATGTAATTAATTACGACACAATTAGGCAAAATTGCTTCACTAAACTTAGTGGATCAGCAAATTTAACATTTAACATGTGTGATACAAGTACAAAACGTTTAAGACATAGACATAGAAATATACGTATACATAGACATATGTAGCACATTAATGGGATTAGATATATGCTAGTGTATATATCCCCTATTCAAGATAACAGTAATTACTTTTGTGGACACGTTAATGTTTTGGAAAAGTAGAAACCCAAAGTCTAAAAAACATCCCGAAAGTTTCATTCTTGGTTTACAACTAGCAACATTTTCTCAACAGAGACATTTCTAATTCGACCCTAATAATAATAATTACAATAGTAGTTGTAATACTAATAATATTAATAATAATGATGATGATGATGATAATGGTAGTGGTGGAGGTGGTGGTGGTGGTGATGATGATGATAATGATGATGGGGGTGTTGGAGGTGGTGGTTGTGATGATGATGATGATTATGATGATGATGATGGTGATGATGATGATGGTGGTGGTGGTGATGAATATGATTATGATGATGATGATGATGATGATGATGATTTCTTTATTTTCAGAGGATAACATATTTGGCAGAATACCAATATAACATATGGTCCTCAACAAAACATCACATAAAGCATTGTATTAACCGGTTTGAGACCTACTGTGTCAGTGTGCATATGTTATAAAACCAAAAATATACTAAAGCGACTCACTTCTAATAACCATCAACAACTATGTTTTAAATGTTCTGGCAAACATGTGCATGCTGAAGTATGTGTTATCAGCCGCCAATCAGTTTGGAGTGGACTTATCAGAATATGTTTGTTATCCACTGGTTATATTGTATATTTTATTGAAACTTTTGCAAGGTTTCCTTGCTTTTTGGTCATTTTCTGATTGATTTAAACATATTTTATTGCCATATATGTACAAGTACAATACAATCGGGTCGGGCCCCAAGTGGAGTTTTAACAAATATAATGAATGGCAATTGCTATTAACACGTATCAATAAACTGGATTAACTACAACATTATATGTAGTAGAACATGTTAAGATAATAAGAAAATAGAAATAAAAATTAAGAAAAAGTAGAAGTGGAAAAAAGAATAATGCAACACATGTGGCACTGCTCGGGTTGATTAGAGAGATAAAATGTAACGGCAAACCTAAGTAAATCGATGACTATCTCTAATAAAGTTTTGAACAGAATTAAAAATCAAACCATTTTCTTGTGTTGTAAGATCTAACCTTCCAAACAATAATGTATTTAAGCTTAAAGGATGAAACGAACGTGTTGACTGGAAGAGTTCGAGCCTCTCAACATTGAATTGCATAAATTCAAAGAGAATTCATTTTCTAGTAAATAAACGTTTTTTACACGCTATTCTTTGTTTTGTATTTGCTCATTAACATTTGTATAATAATTACATTTTTAACAAGGAACATGCCATTGTTTTAAAATCAGTTTTAAGAACAATATATATATATATATGTATTTAGAACTATTTAAACATGTTTACAGCAGTTTCTCGTGTTAATGAGATTATAATTACCGTACCCGCAGAATGGAATCTTACATGTATTACAAATCCCTGTCATTCCTAACGTTTATTAAATAGTTTTAAACTGTAAACATCCTCCAAACGCACATTCATAGAAATGAAAAAGTATACTGTACTTTTTTACACTATATATCGTAAAATATAAGCTAAATACATTCCATAACCTAATAATATCCGATTAAATGTTTATTTTTCACGCCTTTCTTAACATAATGGCTCACTGTGCTTTATTGCGATATGGGGCATGTCATATCCGGGCGTGTAATGTCTTGTATTGGATATACATTGTTGAACATAAGCGACTTTATACGCAACATTTCAAAATTCCAACAAAATTTCAAATGTAACATAATAAGTAATATTATTAGATTACACGTGCAGATCTATATGAGCCACGTGCAGTTATTTAACAATAAATGCAGCGTTAACTGCTTCTTTGGAGTATGTATCGTGATTAAATGATATGTATCACAGATATTCCCACCGGTGTCATAAATTCCCACCGGTGTCATAAATTCCCACCGGTGTCAGAAATTCCCACCGGTGCATAATACTTGTTTGTAACAGACTGTATACAAATTACATCTTCCGTGTGCAAGCGCTAACAATAACGTATTTATGCATGTTGCCAATGCAGACTATTTATAAAACATATTACCGTCAACATCAGATGTGTTAAACTTGTTTATGGTGCCATTGTTTCCGTAACGTCATTTACAGCTAAATTATGAATTACCATGGTTATATGTTAATAATCGGCAGATGTGCATTTTTATTAAAACACAACACAATGATAAAATACGGTATGACGGTTTGATTGTGAAAATTAGTAGTTTGGTTCAGGCTGCAAAAGTAGAATATAAAGTAACAGTTCTATAAAATGTGTTTAATTCAAAACAGGTTATTCAAGATATGCTAAATACATAGCAGTATAAAAAGCTCAAATGAAATACATTTAAAGGAATCTCAAAAATATATAAAGGTTAAACACAAATGCGACTGTAAAAAAACAAAACTTGACTTACGTGAAGACTTTTTTTGTTCAACCACTTTGTTTACATATTCAACTTCTATTCAACTTCCTTTGTACAAATGTAACTAGACCATATCTGTCACAATGTATCAGGTGACGCGTTCTGTATAAGTTAACAGAATAATGAAATCTAGTGACAAATATTGTACATAATATCAATTTAATCCGATCATAGTATGCCATTTCTTTAGAATTTAAGGCCCGCGAACGTAGCCTGAAAAAACCTAATGGCGGAAATAATACAATAAGGTTACATCATAGTTCGCTTAAAGCTTAAATGTTGTCAACATATTGTTATGTGACTCTGCGCTCATTTTCAGTGAGATTAAGCAGAATGTTTATGTACAGAATAATTGTAAACATTGATATTTAAAAAAAAAAGTAATCACAAAAAACTCAAATTATGAAACGTCTTACAGAAAGCATGGAATGTCAAAAACAAGCATGGCATACAGATGTACTTTTTCAAATACGTTATCAAGACAGGAATATTTACGTAAAATTATTTTTCCTGTTCGAAGCCCGTTCTGACAAAGTCAAATGATTAAACTGTTTAAACTTTAAAAGCAATATATACGATCTATTATATTACACACCCTGGTAACAATATATACGATCTATTATATGACACACCCTGGTAACAATATATACGATCTATTATAGTACACACCCTGGTAACAATATATACGATCTATATAGTACCAGCCTGGTAACGATATATACGATCTATTATAGTACACACCCTGGTAACAATATATACGATCTATAATAGTACACACCCTGGTAACAATATATACGATCTATATAGTACACACCCTGGTAACAATATATACGATCTATTATATTACACACCCTGGTAAAAAAAGAAGTGGTATGTTTGCTTCGAATGAACGATGTAATTAAATGTCACAAAACTGACCACAAATCAAGTCTGGACAGTTAATCATCTTATCTCCCTAAGGCCTTATGTCCGTAACCAAAATGTATATTTTTTTGCAGACACGTGTTTTGCAAGGGTGCTGGAAAGCATGCTCTTACATATAGGGGAAGATAAAAGTCACGCGCTGATCGCTAATATAAACAATGACAGTTGCATGACGTCATTATGTAAATAAACATGCATATAAATGTAAACAAACAAACGTTAGTAGTAGGCGACGTCAACGTGCAGCATGTAAATGGTATGCAAGAAAAGGTATCCGGTGATGATAGGGAAATTCCAACATTCAGTATAACTTTTAATCGGTATCTCGGAGCCTCGGTTCCGAAAAAAAAAACCACCTCGTGTTGGAATTCCCGATCTTCACGGATACACATGAAATATTCTTATTATCTCAACTTGATTATCCATTTCAAGTGAGAAAATCACCAGCTTCTGTAACAACGATCTAACAAAGATATGGCATAACCAGATGAAACGATAACATTAAAGGGACACACCGCATTCTTGAAGATTTTTATCAAGAATTGAAAATGTATATGCCTGTAGTTATAAGGTTTATAGTCCCTCTAAGGGACACACCGCTAGTAGTACCTCTACCATATGTGCAAAAAGCAGAATCCCTAAATGACACGGCATTAAGCCTGGACCTAAGATGTTGTTATTATTAGCATCTTAGATAATTAGCCCAGTATCATTTTGACTTTAAAGGGACACACAGCAATCTTGATTTTTGAAAAAATCGCGGCGGCCCGTTAGTTTTTCTTCATAACTTGCACGTGTTCAATCATTAATATTAATTATAAGAATAGTATAAAGCAAATTGTGTTTGTTGATTATTAACTGTGTTGCACAAATAGTATATTTAAATCTATGTTTGAATAAGAAGAAGAAATTAAAACTCACATTTAAAATTCAAAATGATACTGCATTATAAATTGAGGCGCATATTTAAAACCTTCAAACTTACCATGTATCCCTTTAAACTGTTTGCATAATTAAATACAATTTTGAGTTTTAAAATTGTCTTCGTTATTTTACCATATTTTTAAATGTATTGTTGGAGCAATATAATCAACAGTTAGTAACATTACATGGTCACGCCTTAATTCCGTTGAGCGATGGGCAAGCTTATATTAGTTATTTCATAACGGATATTTCGACAATAAAACACGTTTAAAAACATGTGTTGCTAAAAAAAATGCGATAACCTGTTTAAAATTACCTATTAAATGTTTTAATTTTACAATATGCAAACTTTTTAAGCCGAAATTAATGTTTTATTTCATACCCCAGCCAACCCCATTTTCTCTTCTTGGAGAAGGGGTTGGATGGGGTATGAAAGTTAATATACGGACCACGTAATGTAAACAAAAACAATTTGCGTTAAACGATTCTTACAATTAAGATTAAAGGGACACACGCGAATCTTGATTCTTATATCAAGCATTAAAATTAGCACCTTGATTTATTAATCATGTATCGTTTTGACTTTAAACGCGCTTGCATATAATTCAATAAAAAATGGGATTTTAATTGTCTTCGTTATTCTACCAAATGTTTAAATATATTATTGGTGCAGTATAAACTATAGTTAGTAATATGTAAAAACAATTTGCTTTGAACTATTCTAATAATATTAATGATTGAACAAATGCGAGTTATGTAATAATGAGCTTCTAAAAAAATCAAAATTACCCGTGTGTCCCTTTAATGATTGAAAAAATGCAACTTATGTAGAAAAATTAACGGGATGTCGCGAGTTTTATAAAATTCAAGATTGTCATGTGTCCCTTTAAAGGGGGTACATCAGGCTTTCCTTGGAAGATTAGGGGTCTGGCTTATAATTGAAAATAATGATATTTTGTATTCTAAAGGGCCAAAACATAATGAATCAGCCTAAGAATGCCTCCTGATTTACAACTAAATTCATTCTGCACATTAATATATGCTATCCGAGGTTACGCACCAGGGTTAATTTATGCAATTTAAGCCCAATTTCATTCAAAATATATATATGGTGAGTTCAAATTAAAGACCTTGTCATCACTGTGCCATCATCATATTTTGATTGATATGGCATTTTTATCTTGAACTGGAACATTTTTAAAATTTTAGATTTCTTTAAAAAAAAAAGAGTCTGATGGACCTCCTTTAATATGTATTGTTGTAATTGTTGTTGTTGATGTTGTCGAAAAGTGTAGAACGCATTGGATCCCTAGCCTTCGTTATTTCGTAAGATGCACTGACCGACATTGGACATAATCTGTAGTTAATAAAAACCTCTTCCAAGCCATTTGACACAGGTCTCAATTATATGCATAAGCAGTACTTAACAAGATATTTATTCCTTTTTATCAAAGTACGGCACTTAAGTTGAGCGTTTACATTAATTTTATGCGTTTTCGATTAAGTTTCATTCGACACGCGCCATAAATCTGTGACACCGAGACAGCGTTATTGCCTCGTTCAAACCAGCTGTGCAAACAATTAGCAATAATATATAGATGAATTACAAAGTGTTCAGGTGAGTTATAAAACGTACACAACTTTAATTAAACATTTAGAGTATAATCAACAACATCTTTTAGATATACACGTATTTAACTCTCCTCAAATAGTTGATAAACGAGTTTTCAACTGAATTCACTGTTTTTTGGGATATATACCCAAAAACAAATTCGGTTGGTGTTAATATCACACATAATTTATATTTTACTGTTGATCATTATTAAAGATATTGTGACGATACAAAACGTGCCATGGTTGAATAACGTATTTCAGTTTTTGGTATTAAAGGTATGCACGGCAATCTATAGACTCGCGGCATTGTGCTAGTCATTCTGCAACACGGCAATCTTTAGACTCGCGGCATTGCCTAGTCTTTCTACAACACGGCAATCTATAGACTCGCGGCATTGCGCTAGTCTTTCTAGAACACGGCAATCTATAGACTCGCGGCATTTCGCTAGTCTTTCTACAACACGGCAATCTATAGACTCGCGGCATTGCCTAGTCTTTCTACAACACGGCAATCTATAGACTCGCGGCATTGCGCTAGTCTTTCTAGAACACGGCAATCTATAGACTCGCGGCATTGCGCTAGTCTTTCTACAACACGGCAATCTATAGACTCGCGGCATTGCGCTAGTCTTTCTAGAACACGGCAAGCTATAGACTCGCGGCATTGTGCTAATCTTTCTACAACACGGCAAGCTGTAGACTCGCGGCATTGCGTTAGTCTTTCTGCAAACACGATTTCATTATTTGCAAATCATCTTCATTTATTTATACACATGTTTAAAACAATTTAGGTTGATAAATGACCAATAGTTAACTATATTGCATCCATATAAATACAAATTCCAATGTTATTTCCACGATGCAAAACTTAACTAAACCAAGGTACACACTGTATGCGTTACGAAAGCTTAAAGATTGAGCTGTGTACCTTTAAAAATAGTACATGCTGACATGTTAGCTTTGCTTTTAAAATGCATCCAATGGTTAGATCTTATGTTGAGGCCAAAACGTTATAAAAGAGAAGAAGGGACAACTGGGAGGAAGAATAATAACTGGAAAACATATAAAGATGAACATTCTGTTTAACATCTTTCAGACAATGGAGGGTTGCGACACTAAAACATTTTAAAAATAAGTGTATATTAAATTACGCTCTTGATAAAAAATCGACGACCATAACATCGCGAAATTTCGTGTATTCAGTGAATTAAAGACATGACAATGTTAGTTAGTTAATTTGTCTAAATAACTAAACAAATGTGTCTTTATTAAACAGTTGGGGTAACTCTAGTCAACACTGATGGTAAGAGATAATGTGTTCCACAACAGTATCCATTACGACATTATGCACTGCGCGTAATGGGTACGTCAGGTGTGGTAGAGTCGGCGAGATCAAAAGATTGTATCAGCAGGTGAAAATGTAGCAGAAACCATATTTGCAAATGCATTAGGACAGGAGTAAAAATCTAATATTTTATTTACCTCAAACCACTAGTTTCGAATTCATTTCCCATTATTTAAACATATTAAACTTTTATATAAAGTTCGAAAAATAACAGCGACGTGTAGTACACACAACTATTATAATACCAACATTAACATCATGTTTAAAGTAAGTATTGTGATGCTATGTATTATTATTTTGCATACAAGGATTTCCTTAAATAAATGGCAAGTGAAATTCTGTGGATATTAAAGTATTTCCTTATAACAGTCAAGTCAAGTCCCCCTTGGTATAAACATATTTCCTTATAACAGGTATTAAAGTGAAGTCCCCTGGATATAAAGGTATTCCTTATTACAGACAAGTGAAGACTCTTCGATATTAGAATATGTCCTTATAACAGGTAAGTGAAGTCTCCTAGATATGAAGGTATTTCCTTATAACAGGCAAGTGAAGTCCCTAGATATAAATGTATATCCTTATAACAGACAAGTGAAGTCTCCTGGATACTAAATTATTTCCTTATAACAGGCAAGTGAAGTCACTGGGTACTAAAATAATTCCTTATAAAAGTCAAGTGAATTACCCGTATATACTTATGAAGGTATATTTTTATAAGTGAAGTCCCATGATATTATACTATTCCTTATAACAGGCAAGTAAAGTCCCCGGATATTAAAGTATTTCCTTATAACAGGCAAGTGAAGTCCCCTGGATATAAAAGTATTTCCTTATAACAGGCAAGTGAAGTCACTGGGTACTAAAATAATTCCTTATAAAAGTCAAGTGAATTACCCGTAGATACTTATGAAGGTATTTTTTTATAAGTGAAGTCCCATGATATTATACTATTCCTTATAACAGGCAAGTAAAGTCCCCGGATATTAAAGTATTTCCTTATAACAGGCAAGTGAAGTCCCCTGGATATAAAAGTATTTTCTTATAACAGGCAAGTGAGGTCCCTGGATATTAAGTATTTCCTTATAACAGGCAAATGAAGCCCCTCCTGTTATAAAGATATGTCCTTATAACAGGCAAGTGAGGTTCCCTGGATATTACATTATTTCCTTATAACAGACAAGTGAAGTTTCCTGGATATTATAGTATTTCCTTATATAACAGGCAAGTTAAGTCCCCTCTTAATTGAAGTATTTCCTTATAGCAGGCAAGTGAAGTACCCTAGATATAAAAATATTTCCTTATATAACAAGCAAGTGTAACCCCTAGATATAAAGGTATTTCCTTATATAACAGGCAAGCGGATTCTCCTGGATATTATAGTATTTCCTTATATAACAGGCAAGTTAAGTCCCCTCTTGGTTAAAGCATTTCCTTATAACAGGCAAGTGAAGTACCCTAGATATAAAGGTGTTTCCTTATATAACAGGAAAGTGAAGTCTCCCTGGATATACACGTATTCCCTTATATAACAGGCAAGTGAAGTCCCCCTGGATATAAAGTTCTTTCCTTGTATAACAGGCAAGTGAAGTCCCCTGGATATGAAGGTATTTCCTTATAACAGGCAACTGAAGCCCTTTGAATATAAAGGTATTTCCTTATAGCAGACAAGTGACATCCCCTGGATATTAAAGTGTTTCCTTATAACAGTCAAGTTAAGTCTCCTGGGCCCCGTTTATTAAACATCTTACGAAAAGTCTCAAATTTTAGGACTGTTTACAATTTTGCACCAAAGTATTTAATGTAGACAATTATGTCTGCATTATGCGCATGGATATCAAATGTATAAGAAAATGAAATGAAATCGCGGTCACTTGTGATCAAAATTGTCGTAAGTTGTTTCATAAAACCGGGCCCATGGGCATTAAAGTATTTCCTCATAACAAATGAAGTGCCCTGGATTTTAAGTATTTCTTTATAACAAGTGAAGTCACCTGGATATTAAAGTATTTCCTCATAACAAATGAAGTGCCCTGGATATTAAAGTATTTCCTCATAACACGTGAAGTACCCTGGGTATTAAAGTATTTCCTTATAACAAGTGAAGTCGCCTGGATATTAAAGTATTTCCTTATAACAAGTGAAGTAACCTGGATATTAAAGTATTTCCTTACGACAAGTGAAGTCCCCTGGATATTAAAGTATTTCCTTACAACAAGTGAAGTCCCCTGGATATTAAAGTATTTTCTTATAACATGTGAAGTCACATGAAAGTCCTCTTCAAAGTGGTATAGAATCTATTAAATTAGTTCTCATTTGGCTTATTATTAATTAAAATAGTCTTATAAAAGTCAAGCCCATCCTCCTCATCATACATGTATACTGAAGGGATAAAGAAACGCAGGGTAAACTTTGAAGATGATTCTAGGTAAGATGTCGAGTAAAATGTTCAATATTTATAAGTAAGAATGAAGATTAATGCATGCAGAACAAACTTCAAAATAAATGGTTTGTGTCTGGTAAGTGATTAAGGAGTAATTGAAGGGAATTGAAGGGGACCCCCTGTAATGTGAAATCGAAATAGTCTGATGCTGGGAACTGGCTCGTCAATACCGTGTATGTCCCCCGTTCTAAGTAAGAATGAAGATTAATGCATGCAGAACAAACTTCAAAAAAATTGTTGTGTCTGGTAAGTGATTTAGGAGTAATTGAAGGGAATTGAAGGGTATTGACGAGAAGTTCCCAGCATCAGTCCATTTCGATTTCACATTACAGGGGGTCCCCTTCAATTCCCTTCAATTACTCCTAAATCACTTACCAGACACAAATCATTGTTTTTGAAGTTTGTTCTGCATGCATTAATCTTCATTCTTACTTAAAAATATTGAACATTATACTCGACATCTTACCTAGAATCATCTTCAAAGTTTACCTTGCGTTTCTTTATCCCTTCAGTATATATTGCTACGTACATTGCTACGATTATGACACCATGACGGTGTACAGGGGTTTATGACACCACGGGTTATCAGGAGAGATGGAGGGTGAAATATTGTGTTTTAACCGTTTATTTCATAAACAAAACTGTATGCGGTGGTTGACACCAAATCTGTAACATATGTTTAGATTGTATGACATTTATGTCTTAATTTTGTCATTGAATACTGAAGGTTAATATGCATATATTGTCACTGTTGAGCGTTAATAAGCTCATAATGTCAATACTTAACATTGTTAAGGCTAAGTCTGATGACGCGTAATGAAAGAGGATAGCTATTATACATATAATATATAATCAACTTAAACGACGAGGAATTGTATGCATTTCATTATTGTAAATAAGGCACGAATACCCAGGAACCTTTCGACAAAAATAATAAAATAGATATGTAATATAGTGATACCGGCAGTCAACCCTGACTAGTAAACAGTTGCGGATATCAGCAATTTACCTGATAAACAAAACTCATATACACAGTAAACCCCAGTATAAATTACTGATACATATTAGTGGATATCGACAGTTAACTCTGACAGAGATTACAAATAAACAGCATAGGCTATCCAGGGTTAACCCTGATTGAGTTTACTGATATACACAGTGATATCCACAGTAAAACCGTATAGAGATTACTGATATACACAGTGATATCCACAGTAAAACCGTATAGAGATTACTAATACACCAAAGTGACATACAGAGTAAAACCTTATATAGATTACTTATCCACAGTTAGCCATGGCAGAGAGTACTGTTAAACAAAAGTGATATAAAGAGTAAACCTGATATAGATTACTCATAAACAGTAGCGGATATCCACAGTTAGCCCTGATAGAGATCAATTATAAAAAAATGTGATATACATAGTTAACCCTGATAGCGATTATTGATAAACAGTATTGGATATCCATACTTATCCCTGATAAAGTTACTGATAAACAAAAGTGATATACATAGTAAACCCTGATTGAGATTACTGATAAACAAAAGTTGATATATAGAGTAAACCCTGATTGAGATTGCTGATAAACAGTACTGGATATCCACAATTAACCCTGGCAGAGATTACTGATGAACAAAAGGGATATCCACAGTTAGCCCTGGCAGAGATTACTGATAAGCAAAGGTGATATCCACAGTTACCCGTGATTGAGATAACTGATGAACAAAAGTGAAATACACAATAACTGATAAACGTTTATAAAATCCCCAGTTTACTCTGAATGTAATTACTGATAAACAAACGTGATATCCACAGTAAAACCTGAGTGTGATTATTGAAATCAACAAACTCTGGAATAAGCAATCCTTTAGTTTAAAAACACAGATAAAGTAGATTCGCAAAATTGCATATAAGCAACACAACCCCCTCCCCATCCATCCATCTACCCATCCCTCCCGCTAACGCCCGACCACCCCAATCACCTCACACACCCAATAAATGGCAATAAGCAAGACGATGTTGTTATTTTCAGTTTAATTAACTCTAGAAGTGGTTGCATTTAAATACGTCCAAAAACATATGTAAGATTATATTGGAACAGCAACCTCAAAGGGAGATGAGATCAAAGGAAATTAAATGTCCATTAGACATGCGTCCGCCAGTGAGAGAACCACGCGGTACAACGGTCTGCAGCTCTAAAATGCAAGGTCTTATCTAATAAGACACCGAGACCGATACAAAATAAAACATGTAAACGACGAACAGCATATTAGAGGCATTTTATATTAACCAATAATAAATAAATAAAATAAAAATCTAGCCACTGATCATTATTTTAAAAAGGTTACTTCACTTTTATTTATTTTCTTATCGAGGTATACATACCGAAATTTGATGTATTAGGTATTTTACTTCAGTGATTTATCTTTGTACAAATATTAATTAAAAGTTACTGTACCGTATGTATCTTTATGTTCATCGCCAATATAAAACCATGCCATAAAACAAGTCATACGGGCCCTATAGGTTTGTAAGTTTTAGCGAAATAAAACGAACGCAGTAGTCAGAGCAGTATGCGTGTATGATTCTAGAGTATAGTGAACAAGATACTGTTGCAACGTCTAATAACACGAGTGTACATTACTATATTGATAACTTCATTAATTACGTCACATTTGTATACAATCCAGCCGCTTTATACGATGAAAATATAACTTCGTCAGATACATTATTAGTTGTAACGCTGTACAAAATGAGGGTATACATGAAAGAGGTCTTATAACTTACTATCAACAGATAAATCCAATGAAATTTAAAATTAAACTTAAATATCCAGGATACTCTTCAAAGTTAATCCTTCGTCAAACAATCGCTGACCGTGGTCAATAATCCCGGGGAGCTGCACTGTGTTACTATAGAAACTGCTCGTATATCGTCCTTCACAGGAATGTGTGTATATGTATCGGGTGAACAATTCGAAATTGAGAACGTATTATTGTGTGTATCAACTCACACGTATTGTGTTATATTAACCTTTTGACTGTTTTCCCGCTAAACATATTATATAATTTTATCGAAAATTCCATTAACCGGAAATCAGCAGTAACTAATAATTTCTTGATTTGTTGTTATCGTGCGCACGTTTATGAATAACATCCACTAATGTAGTTATTATTAAACTTAGCATAATAAGTTTGTATTTGACAGATTATATTTGATAGTATACAACGAAAAACGTGTTTGCTTGCAAAATCATAGCAAATATTTTCTTCTCTCTATTCTTTTAGCTCACAGTCATCATACTTTAACAAATTCCCAAACTATCAATGCACTTAACAAGACATTCCAAATATTGTTGTTGAGATAAGCGACACTGCTTCCTCTAGCAAAGTATGAAATAACATGTATCGATATAATCATTTTGACAGCAAATATCTAATATATAATTACGAAAGTATTGTCCGATATGTTTACAGATAACGCGCATGAAATCCGAACAAATGAAATATTGCCAAGTCCACAAATTAAGTGGCGTAAGTCATACATCCTGGGGCGCCATCTTTCGGACATTTGTCAAATTGTCAGGTGCACGACCACACCGGGCTTTATGGTAACCATTGTACAACAATACGTTAATAATATATATCATAACGAGCGTACGTGTCAACCGAGAAAGCGTGGTATAAATAAAACGGGGCATACTTTGGTATGATATAAAAAGAAGCAAAATGAGGAGAAAGAGTGAAGGGTGTATGCATATAACCAGACCTAACATCCCTTGTTCCCATTTTGTCAATGGCATTTCCATCACGTTAGCGTCTTCATCTCTGGCCAGTTTGATTTTGTTTTACGTCATTTTCAACACATGCAAGGTTATATATGACCGTCGATATTTTTGTGGAGGAGGCAGGCCACCCATTTTTCCTGAGTATAACCAGTACTATACACCTCCCGCCATCCGTATGAATCAACACTTCCTTACTTACAAGTCGAGCTCCCAGTGGGATTCTGGCCGGTTTGAATGACGAACAATTTGCGATAGTTTTATAGTAATATATTCGTGTTAGTTGCAAAACTATTGTTAATGTTATGTTATTATTGTGCATTTTTTAAAACGATCAGAACATTTGCAGAAATACTGCTTCATAGTATTGAAGAAAACAAATGAAATAAAAGGAGAATATAAGAAGAGTACATCATATAACTGTATAATACACGAACTAGCAATACACGAACTAGCAATGCACGAACTAGCAATACACGAACTAACAATACACAAACTAGCAATATACGAACTAGCAATACACGAACTAGCAATACACAAACTAGCAATGCACGAACTAGCAATGCACGAACTAGCAAGCAATACACGAACTAGCAATGCACGAACTAGCAATGCACGAACTAGCAAGCAATACACGAACTAGCAATGCACGAACAAGCAATGCACGAACTAGAAATGCACAAACTAGCAATGCACGAACTAGCAATACACGAACTAGCAATGCACGAACTAGCAATGCACGATCTAGCAATGCACGAACTAGCAATACACGAACTAGCAATACACGAACTAGCAATACACGAACTAGCAATGCAATAACTAGCAATACACGAACTAGCAATACACGAACTAGCAATGCACGAACTAGCAATGCACGAACTAGCAATACACGAACTAGCAATACACTTATTACAAATTCTCTCTTTTTAAACTTTTTATATTGTTTGCAATCATCTAACAGTCTGATCATTTTAAACTGATGTACATACCAGGAAGCACTTCAGTGACCTTGTTAGTACCAATTTGAAGATAACCTTGAATCAACAAGTCGCTATTATTATATATATTTTCCTTTCCTTGATAGTGGCGAAATCTCAACAGTATCTCAAAATGTCCAAGCCTGTACAGACTGAGCAACACTCGTAGTGCAGAAGGCGACCCTCGTAGTGCAGCAATACCATACCTACCGAGCGATCTTCATATTTCAGCAAGATCGTACATACTGAGCGACCCTCGTATTGTAGCAAGTCATTCCATAATGAGCAACTCTCGTATTGTAGCGAGTCTGTACATATTTAGCGACCCCCTTATTGCAGCAAGACTGCGTATTGAGCGACCTTCCAATTGCTTCATGACTAAATACTGAGCGACCCTCGTATTGCAGCACGACTGCGTATTGAGCAACCCTCGTATTGCAGCACGACTACATATGGAGCGACCCTCGTATTTCAGCACGACTACATATGGAGCGACCCTCGTATTGCAGCACGACTACATATGAAGCGACCCTCATATTGCAGCAAGACTACATACTGGGCGACCCTCGTATTGCAGTACAACTACATACTGAGCGACACTCGTATTGCAGCAAGACTACATATGGAGTGACCCTCCTATTGATGCACGACTACATACTGAGCGACCCTCGTATTGCAGCAAGACTCATACTGAGCGACCTTCGTATATATTGCAGCACGACTACATACTGAGCGACCCTCGTATTGCAGCACGGCTACATATGGAGCGAATCTCGTATTGCAGCACGGCTACATATGGAGCGAACCTCGTATTGCTGCAAGACTACATATGGAGCGACCCCCGTATTGCAGCACCACGACATACTGAGCGACCCTCGTATTGCAGAAAGACTACATACTGAGCGACCCTCGTATTGTAGCACGGCTACATATGGAGCGACCATCGTATTGCAGCACGACTATATACTGAGAGACCCTCGTTTTGCAGCACGACTACATATTGAGCGACCCTTGTATTGCGACCCTCGTATTGTAGCACGACTACATACTGAGCGACCTTCGTATTGCAGCACGACTACATAGTAAGCGATCCTCGTATTGCAGCACGGCTACGTATGGATCGACCCTCGTATTGCAGCAAGACTACATATGGAGCGACCCTCGTATTGCAGCAAGACTACATACTGAGCGACCCTCGAAATGCAACAGGACTACATACTGAGCGACCCTCGACTTACATCAAGACTACATACTGAGCGACCCTCGTATTGCAGCAAGACTACATACTGAGCGACTATCGTATAGCAGTACGACTACATACTGAACGACCCGTGTATTGCAGCGCGACTACATACTGAGCGACCCGTGCATTGCAGCACGGCTACATAATGAGCGATCAGCGAAGTGCAGCGCGACTACATAATGAGCAACCCGTGAATTGCAGCGCGACTACATACTGAGCGACCCGTGTATTGCAGCGCGACTACATACTGAGCAACCCGTGAATGGCAGCGCGACTTCATACTGATCGACCCGTGTATTGCAGCACGACTACATACTGAGGGACCCTCGTAATGTAGCGCGATTACATACTGAGTGACCAGTATATAGCTATCCGCGAATTGCAGCGCGACTATGCGATTATATACTGAGCGACCCGTGTATTGCCACGCGACTACATATTGAGCTACCCCGTATTACAGCGCGACTACATACTGAGCGACCCCCGTATTGCTGCGAGACCGTACATACTAAGGACCCTCGTTTTGCAGCTAAATTGTACATACTGAGCGGCCCTCGCATAGCAGCACGACTACATACTGAGCGACCCTCGTATTGCAGCACGGCTACATATGGAGCGACCCTAGTATTGCAGCAAGACTACATACTAAGAGACCCTCGTTTTGCAGCAAAAATATACACGCTTAGCGACCCTCGTATAGCAGCACGACTACATACTGAGCGACCCTCGTATAGCAGCACGACTACATACTGAGCGACCCTCGTATTGCAGCTAGATCGTTTATATTGAGCGACACTCGAATTGTAGCAAGACTACATATGCAGAGCCCCTCGTATTGCAGCACTACTACATACTGACCCTTATATTGCGATACTGAGAGGCCCTCGTATTGCAGCACGACTGCATATGGAGCAACCCTCGTATTGTAGCAAGACTATGCACATTTAGCGGCCCTTGCATTGTTGTTTGAATACATATGGGGCGATCTACTTATTGTAGCAACACCGCACATACTGAGCGACCCTCGTATTGCAATATTCTTCATTCTAGCATTAAGTATATGTACAGTTTAATCTTTACAATACAAAGTGTCAAACTTTCGGCTTAACTTAAATTCAAAACTTCAATAATATAAATTGCAAAACGTTACTGTACCCAATATTTATTTTGTAAATTGCTATTTATCTTGTTACGGACAGCAACATAATTTCTCCATTTTGGGATCGGTGACTCCCAAAAACATAATAGTAAGTACAGATTGAAAATAAACAAACAGCGGGCCGCTTGTAAGCATGTAAAACAGCAGCTCCAATGTCACGTGTGCCTCCATAATTACAATAAATCACGAAACAAGTGCCAGGGGCGGGTTCTGTAACAAATGACGATGATACTGACAATACAAAAAAAAAAAATATTTCAATGTCAAGAAAGGCGTCTGGGTTAATAATTTGCCAGAACATTTTTACAACTGAAGACATTCAGTGGCGCCGGTGAAACCAGGCGCTCTCGTGTGTCGGTTTTTATCCTTAGAGCACGTTTAAGAACCATAACAATCTATTCGTTAGTAAGAGAAGGGCAGGTTGCCGGATTCCCATGTATCCTTCCACTCTCATCGGAACCTATAATATGTTGATGAGTCGTTAAACAACATTCTGTTTAATTTTGTCAAAGCAAGAAATTGCAGTGCAACGCTTCATATTGTAATAGAAGTAAAGATACACTCTACCTTCGTCATAAATATACCCTTATTTCAATGGCGCAAAGATGAACATATATTGAATATATATTTTATATCTTAAAACATTTTTTTAACCATTATTATCGTTTTCTTAATCAGTCAAACGGTGATCACATGATAAAGTCTAAAAAACTACATACGTATACATTGTATACTCCGCTAAAGTAATCCATACACAAAATAACCACGTGCTCACCTATCACAAAACTGACCGTGCACAGCAACAACAGTATTAATTTGGCCAGGAGAATATACCTCAAGTCATGGTATACTACATACATAGCAAGGACTGTAGTTCTTTTGGTGTGAGTTATTGACGATAAAGAAATAAAATATTTTTACATTTTCTTTTTATTATTTTCGATGACTTGTTCGTTGATGATGGTGAAATGGCCAACTTAACTGACCATAGCTTTTAAAATATTGGCCGATTTCAATAAAATTCTTCGTTAAGTAATTGTCCGTTTGAAAAATATTTTTAGACTTCGGCTGCTTTTCTTAGGCCATCTTAAAGCTAGCAGGTAATAGCTACTGATATAAATTTAAAATTATATAGTTTCTACTATATTTTGTTTGTTTCATTCAACTGTGAACAAATACAAATGAGTTAATACATTTACAATGAAACAAAAAACAAACAAACAAACAAACAAAAAACAATAAAAAGAAAAAGAAAAAAAAAAGAAAAAGGAAAGTAATAAAATCACTGACAATATCCAATATTCCATTCGATCTACTTGGATAAAATATATAAACAAACCATATTGGGTTATATTGGTACAGCAACCTTAAAGAGAGACGAGATGACAAATTAAGCATCAGCCAGGGAGCGAACACATGCAGGGTATAGGCTTGTTTCTCTTAGAAGCAAGTTTTTATCCACTGAGCTACCGAGGCCACTGTTGCATAAAATATAATACAAGTCCATACTTCCCAAAGGCGAGGCCCTCCCAGTGGGATACGTTTTCCTTGTTCCCTTAAAATATGATCCAGTGTTCCCTTGTTCCCCAAAAATGTTTTACTTTGTTCCCCAAAACATATGTTTCCAGTGTTCCTTGTTCCCCAATGTATACCCAATAACAGACAATGTTCCCTTGTACTCCAAAAATAAATGGCCATGTTTCCTTGTTCCCCATACCCCTTGGAGACCATCAAAGGCCGACATACATAATGTCTGGGATTCAACTGAGTCGAAGAATACATATTGTATCCATATAGTATAGAAACAATTGATGCATACTAAAATACGTCCACTTGAAAGGCAACACTTCTACCTTGGTTGGCACAAACATTATATAATAATTTGGACACTGAGTAAAAATAAAGTACCTTGAACTCGAGTTGATAAAGCAACCGGCAAAGTATTATATCATGTAAAGTAAACTAGTATTTCTCTGTTAGAACACATAGTGTATATCAAAGTTAATCCATGTACACAAGGCTCCTTGAAAGTTAACGCAAACACTAAACCAAATGTATCTATCAAAGCACATCTTATAAACTACCCAATGAACAACTTTGGTTGATCTTGTAAGAAATAGGAACTGGTAGCTGAAAACCATAGTTTGAGTTAAATGGGGATCGACAACATGTCCGGTAATTTCCAGTAGTCATCTTCGTCTCCACAATATTCATGTCTTGTTCATCTCCATCTCTCATCTCCATCTGTCATTTCCATCAAAATGTCAACCCGATATAAACAGCTGTTAATGTAATGCCAACAGCAGCGAAATTATGTAAACATATGTACCCCGTTTCAAAACCTGCTTACATAATTTGAGAATCCAAACACTATAGTCACAATATAAACTGCTATAACCAGCCAGACCAAAGCCAAAACTAGAGCAGAATTCATGATACGCATATTCTGTCATGGGTATTTTTAGAATCCATTAATAAACCTATACATTTAATCGGCACATATACATTTGTTTTAGAGTTAATGCTTTTAAAAGGTTATAAACACTATAATTAATGTATTAGACCGTTTAGCTGAGTTGCTGTTAACCTTGAGCTAACTAACTGTGGTAGCAATTGCATCGTGGAAGATTGTCTTATCAAGTATGCAAACACAACAATAGATATAAATAATTCGTTTACTTACTTATTCAGAATCCTGTAACAGTTTGCAAAGCTTATTCCTTTCTAACGGTGACGCATGTTCTTACATTTTCCCGCTATTATTTTTATTTCAAATACAATTCCTGCCTCGTGTTTTTATCAAACCCATCTATTTAAAACTTCATTTGGTTCGTGAGCTTTTATTAAATCCTGCTGGTTTTGTTGTTGTTGTTGTTATTTTAAATATATACCTATTAAAACAATAAAGTATTTTTTGTATTTTTTTTTTTTTTTTGCTTTTCAGAAAAAAATAGTAGATTTCGTCTCATGTATTGTTATGGTGTACATTTTAGATACGTTCCCTTGTACACCTGACGCGGATATGACCCGCAGGCCATATCAGAATTCAATGTTTTGTAATACGAAACACTGTTTAAACATGTTTACTAGTATGTTGAGACGACAAACGTGTTGTATTCACTATTGCCGAAGGTAACACTTTGTCAAAATTTGCTTTAATCAAACACTTTAAACTTAGCCAATAGCTTTTTCGAATTTAAGCGGAAACTGTTAAAATATCTGCACAAAAGGGTATCGAAGCAGGCATTTAGCTATTAAGATTTTAATAGATAAACACGGACATATTTTAAATGGATCTGAAATCCGATCATTCTGCAAAGACATTTTCCTTTTGAATGTTTAAATGTTTCATGTCAGGTTTAAAATAATATTGTTCATACTTGCACGTTGTTTTTTTTGCTTCAGAGATCATTCAAAATGTTCTTCTACGCCGTCGAATCTATTTTCCCGAGATTTAGTATCCTGTGCCTTAAATATTAAGTATACGTATAATACATTGAAAAATTATATACATTCTTTTATTTTTAAAAATCTCATAAAAGATTTTTTTTTAAAAAAAAAGGAAACATATTTCTTATTAAAGGCTACATACATTAAATAATGCATTTTCCTCTGACGTTTTGATTCTTATATCAAAACTGATGCCGACTCGGTGTCATTATTAACAATTATACTTGGTGTCATTATTAACAATTATACTCGGTGTCATTATTAACAATTATACTCGGTGTCATTATTAACAATTATTGCAGGAAGTACATTATCCAGTTATTTTTTCTGATTCCGCACAATTGAAAGTATATTATACACTTGTTTTTCCTTTCAGTAATGTTCTATGTTTATCCCCTGATATCAGGTTTCAGATAATTAGGAAATTAGATATTTACTAGTCGAAGATCTATAGGTGAAACACAGAGGAGTGGCTATCAGCACGAGGTAATGAACTTAAAAGTACACTGGATTTCATTGTGGTTACTTTTTTTGCAAGCGCCCGAGAATTCGTTATATTTTAACATAATGCAGGGCATTGTAAAAACGATCATTGAGATAGCAAGTATCATGATATCGTAATTATTTGTAATGGATCATAGAATGGGATACCAAGAGATGTGGCGATCGGGATTACTATTACAGATTTTCTTCACATAATCCGTTGCACTGTAGACAAAGACGATACCAACATACGTGCTTCTCGATCTTAAGTTAAAAAGGTTCTTTGTGAGATTACTTAATTGTTTATTTATTGCGTGTCAGTGTTAATCTTGAGCCCAAAAACGCAACAATATGATATCAAGTTTGACCCTCTTACTTATGTACATGATATATAGACATGGCACATCATAAAATATCCCCTGAATTTACCGTAATTTAATACAGAAAACAAAATACCCATATTAAATATAAAAAAACCCATATACGTTTAATTAAACAGACTAAACGACCATGAATATGCAACAAACAAAGAATTAAAATGTAAACATTTATATAACTGGCAAAAACTCTTCATTTTTTACAATTTTCCATGCGATATACTTCTCGCGGACTTCAATCTATCTGTAAGTACAGTTTTGATATATGCAAACCTCCTACCCAAGTAGTTTAATATATGCAAACCTCCTACCCAAGTAGTTTGATATATGCAAACCTCCTAGCCAAGTAGGCGATAAATGCGAAACCATTAGCGCTGAATTGAGCGATATATTTATAACCGTGCAATAACAATAACGCAATATACGAGTACATTACTTAAAAATACTGCCGTAATATTGCGCTTAATCACCTCTAATGAATGTAATGTGGATATTATACTATTATTGACCGCTTGCTGAGGGTAACATGAGTATTTATTACCCCGAGGTATGTTATGTCACGCGATTGTCCAATGTTTAGAAGGATTGCAAGGGTTGCAAAGAATCGCCCAACATGTTTATGTTTTACCGATAAAAGCAAACACAAAAAATAAATACTTTAATTTAGTCAACAACTATTCCCAAAAGGAGGATTGGATGTCCATATAATCTAAGTACTCGCTTGAAATAAATAAAAACACAATCGAGATCAAATAATTAAAGATTTCAAAAGGCTCTGAAATGTGTTTAAGTTGGTCTGATAAGAATGGCTATATAAACACAGAACACTGGCTTTCAATACATGTTAGCTGGGATCGCATGTGGCAGCTCTGCGTTAACGTTAAGTTGTTTAAAGGGTGAATTTTAAAGAACAAATGACACTATAGAATTCGAGTAGCTTAAATTTGTTACGCTCACTGTGTGATGCAAATACTTTAACTGTGGAGCAACTGTTGTACGATGATTAGACAAGCCTAGAGAGGAGAAAGTGGCGTATCAATAAGATAAATTGAGCATAAAACATTTAGCTATTAGTTGTTCCGTGTCATTTATGACGGTATAAGTATACTTCTCAACTAACTGAAGATATGGAGGGGCATGTGTTTCCAATTTATCACTATAATATCCGTTCTGCTGTTTCGGTTATGCTACCATCGCGACTGAGCGGTGAGCACACAAACTTCCGCAGGACTGGACTCTTGGCCTGGAAGTCTGGACTCTTGGACTGTATTCCTGCTCTGGACTTCATTGAATCGGGTACGCATCGGTGCGCACATAGTTTATCACACATATTGTATTCCCTACTTTTTCTTGCATCAGTTTAATGTTATATCCGAATTATCAGCCAGCAACGGGTACACGTTACAAAATAATAACCTTACCTTTATACAATTTCAAATGTGTATTTATCACTGGTTCTTGCAACTCTTTAAATGTGTACATTAAGGATACCATCATCGACTCATGGGCTCCTTGGCTGGAGGCTGGGGGAGCGGTAACGCTATAGGGCAAGGACTTTAGACACAGATTACACCCGTGTACTTGTCGGTTCATTGCCTTTGGCTGGGTTGTGAACACATTTATATCTTGTTTGTGTTTATTGCTTCCAATGAATCATCTTGTCAGTATTATTGGACATTTACACATACTGCTTTCCTAAATATTCCTTGACAAGATTGAAGACAGCTATTAAATGTTACTACCCCTTTCATCTTAGGGTCCACAGAGGAAAGCATACTTTCGAACTGTAAATCGGTCAACCACTGAACATGCAGTACCTTTGCAAATTGATAAGGGTATAACCTCTTTGGATATTCTTTCTAACACGTTTGATAAAGATTGTATGAAAGTGATCATGATCAAAGTTATTACAAAGTTAGTAACGCCACAATAGGAATCAGGTTGCAATAATCATTGCATGAGAAAAGTTTTTAAATTACTTATATATTTTTAAAAGGATATCAGGGTTACGATAATAACGTTTTGCAAAAGTTTCTCTAAGTATTTAATTGGTATGGTCTCGTCGAGTTGGTTGATCAAACCATCGAGATGGGGGAAGCCCATCGAGGCGTTTAAATGAACCAAGGAAATGAGAGCCCATACTCTATTTGTTTTGTAGCGTGTCTATTTCATTTGTCTGCCAACTTCCTATAACTGGTAGGTGGAGTACACCAGTCATTCTGACAGGTGTTCTTTGCAATTAAATGATTTACAAATGTAAATACAAAGGAAATGTCAGCAAAGTTTATGGTAACGGTAATCCTGATGGAGAAGCTTACGTAAATTAGAGTCCTCAACCCGACTACAAGCTCTAGAGAAGCGAATATATTGAGAAACATAGACCCCATTTAAAGTTGCTCGGGGAACATCCCCGTCTAAGTGAGGCTAATCATCGCTCTTGTCATAGCCTTTGTTTATTATTTCACATTTTTTAATCGAGAGATGTAAATCGAGAAATGAAGCGACAGTATCAGAAATATTAGCTTTGTTAAGTTAAAGTTCGTTATTATAAATATTATTAACTCTTAGTAAACAAAGGTTAATTTGTCAATGTTCAATATATCATCCCCATACCGAGATGTGTTATAAGCATTCGGAGACATCTGTCTGTGTATCTGGTGAAAGATTCAACAAAGCTTGCGTGCGGCCAAGTTAAGAAGTTCATTAGTTAAGTTCAGTACATAAGTTCAACCAACCCACGAGTCCAGTCCACGACACGAGTCCAGTCCACGAGTCTAGTCCTGGAATATAAAGTTCCTATCGTGGTTATCGTGGTTATAATGCTTTCACTCATCCGAACGATAATTAACTAGTGTTACATTGATTGGCCTACATGCCAGCACTTTATTAACATTAAGTCCAATAATTTTTGGGGGATAAGATAAAATAAGTATTATTGGTGGTTAATACTATCAATCAAACATAAGTGTATTATTTTGAACAGTAAAATAAGTTCGAAAGTATTATTCACCATAACCCGATGATAGCCAATACTAGTGTATATTTCTTCTTCTAAAGTCGGTTGTAGATGTCATACCAATTGATATATACTAGATGTCATACCTATTGCTATACTAGAGTATAATTTTTCTAAAGTTGGTTGTAGATGTCATACCAATTGATATATGCTAGATGTCATACCTGTTGCTAGACTAGAGTATAATTCATCTAAAGTCGGTTGTAGATGTCATACCAATTGATATATGCTAGATGTCATACCTGTTGCTAGACTAGAGTATAATTCATCTAAAGTCGGTTGTAGATGTCATATCAATTGATATATGCTAGATGTCATACCTGTTGCTAGACTAGAGTATAATTCATCTAAAGTCGGTTGTAGATGTCATACCAATTGATATATGCTAGATGTCATACCTGTTGCTAGACTAGAGTATAATTCATCTAAAGTCGGTTGTAGATGTCATATCAATTGATATATGCTAGATGTCATACCTGTTGCTAGACTAGAGTATAATTCATCTAAAGTCGGTTGTAGATGTCATACCAATTGATATATGCTAGATGTCATACCTGTTGCTAGACTAGAGTATAATTCATCTAAAGTCGGTTGTAGATGTCATATCAATTGATATATGCTAGATGTCATACCTATTGCTATACTAGAGTATAACCTTTCTTCTGAAGTCGGTTGTAGATGTCATACTAATTACTATATGCTAGATGTCATACCAATGATATAACTCTTTCGAAGCCTGTGTTAAATGTCATACCAGTTGCTACAAATGAACAGTTTCAATGTAAAACAGTCAACTTCTATCATCTTGTTTATTTTCTGTTTCGTTCTCTTCCCTGTGTCGTTTATTGTCTACTGGGGGTCAATATATGACCTCAACATAATATGTTTTCCTGAAAAACTCGAAACTGGGTCAGCATAAATCAAGATCCAATCTTAGAATGAACTATAAGGTCAATTACCTAATTTTCCCAAATTAGGAAGTTAAGATTGTGACATAAAAGAACGACAGAGGTCAACTGTTTTTATTTATAAGAGTAAAATGGACACACTGCAATCGATTTGTTTTTAAACTCGCGGAATCTCGTTAGTATTTATATTTATATATATATGACTTGCATTTTTTTCAATCATTTATTTTAATTATAAGATTAACTTAAACCAATTTGTTTTTTGCATATTACTCACTTTTAATTCCCTCGCACCAATGATATATTAAAACCTAATATCAGAAAAACGAAGAAAAAATGAAAACAATTATATGCAAGCCGGTATAAAACAAAAACTATACTGAATTAATAAATCGAGCCCGTTATAAAATATTCAAAATCGCCGCGTGTTCCTTTAATGGGACCAATATTTGAAGTTAGGTTGCATAGTATGGCAAACGAAAGACACAACGACCTAGGTTTTAATATATGAAGATAGAAACGTGAAACCTGACATACGTGATCTGCGTGAATCACATTTTTAAACTTGAAATTCAAATCTCAAGTTCGTCAAAACGTATACTGAGCAAAAATAGAAACGTCCCCAACTTTACCCATAGATGTAGACACAATAAATGATATTTTATTTAATCTTATATGCCAATACCTTTGTTAAAGGCCAGCATGAAAACAAATTATTTCTTTGAATCAAACTTGTGGGCAAAATTATTCCCCTTGATTTGGTTTAAACAGCATTTCCGGGTCTTGTGGTTAACACTTTGAGTTAACACAGTTTTGTTATATTGCAATAAACAGAGAATGACATCATCACCACAAAAACAGAGAAAAGACGCTGATCTTTTCACTCATTTTTGCGCCATACAGCTTTCAAGAACGAATATTTTCAGAACAGAACAGAACAGAACAGATATTTTATTTCGACTTATACATATAGTATCTCGTCATCAAAATGTAATATACAAAGTTTAATTAAACACATGACAGGCTCACACGCATGCACCCCAACACGCACACACACTCTCACACACCTCTTACGCACGCATACGCACACACGCACTTACTCTCCCTCTCTCTCTCTCTCTCTCTCTCTCATGCAATTATATGAACGAATTAATTGTTGAAACAATACCTAATACCTAAGGATAAACTTTATATATATGCACACAACTACGTATAATTAAATATGTTACGTACAATAAATGCTTCTTTTACAAACTTAGCTACATTTTGAATACTTTTATGTTTCTTACTTTGCATCAATTCAATAAATTTAATAACACTAGGGTTTCGATAATAAGCCTTAATATAAAGTTTGCGAATATTCTCATAGACGGGACAAATTAAAATAAAATGATATTCGTCTTCTATGTCATTAGAATTACAAATATTACAATATCGTTGAGCTCTATCAGTTCTATTTTGTGTGTATCTGCCGGTTTCGACTCTGAGGGAATGCGAAGATAATCGTATTCTTGACATTGCCGTTCTTAGTTTAAATGGCAACATATCTAGATAAGATTCATATTTAAAGACAGTCTTGAAATGTTTATATAATACTAGAACACGGTTATTTTCAATATCACTATACCACTTCTGTATAAAAGAATCAATTACTCTTTGTTTGAATAATACATGAAATTGTTTCAAATTAATACTGTGAGGCTCATTCCATACATAGGTAAATCCAAAATCATTTAAAAGGGTCTTAACATTACTTGCCCAATTTTTACAGCCTCTCTCACAATCTCTCAATGATTCTTCATACATAGTAGATATTAATATATTGTTCGTACTTACAACCTTAGTCCAATACTTAATTATTTTAACATATCGTGATACATACAAGGGATATCTACCTAACTATCCATAGACTCCTGTATTACTAGTTGAAGTTTTAACTTTCAACACAAATTTACAAAATTTTAAATGAATTCTTTCAATTTCTTTTGACTTTGTAAACCCCCAAATCTCTGCTCCATAATTAAGAATTGTCCCCACAAATGCATCAAAAAGTTGACAACATGTCTTAAGTTTGAAGTTGACAACATGTCTTAAGTTTGAAAGTATACCTTTTTATATTTGCGATTAGGACATTTAACGCCTTTAACCCTTTCCCTGCAAGTGTTTCCTGATTTAGATTAAAAGTCCCAGTATAGTTAAAAACATTTCCTAAATAATTAAAATCATTTACCACTTCTAACTTCTTTCCATTATACTCCCATGCTTCATTTTCCCTTAATCCCTTAATTCAGAGGTAACCCTTTATAATAAAAATATAGTGATTTCGCAATTTGAATAAAACAAGTTTTAGCAGCAACAGACAAACTTTGGTTTTTGATGTTTATTAATATTGAACATTTATATTGAACAGAATGATTGAGTGATAAGTATAAAATGATAAAATTGTATCTATTTTGTGTACAAAGTGTAACAAAGTCAACCCTATGGAAATCACAGCTTAAAAGAGGGACGTTTCTATTTTTGCTGAGTATATATAAAAATGGTTATTTTGTAGCATTACATCAAATAACATCAAATGTATGCTGCTCGAGCCTGAGTTATATCAATACAAATGACTCCCTCATTAACGTCTATAGGATGTGTTTGTATATACATAATAATAATAATAATAATAATAATAATAATAATAATAATAATAATAATATTTTTCTTTCAATAGGATAACATATTTGGCTACAAACCAGTCTAACATATGGTCCTCAGACAAAATAGAATATATTTACAGTTGATATAAACATGATTAAAACAATGGTGCAAAAATAATGAAATGAATAAAATTTGTCTAGAAACTTCATGATTTTTCTAAAAAGGTGGTATTTGAGATACATTGATTAAGCTGATTCAACCTTTTGGTGATGTGTATACACTATAAAAGTAATGTTTAAAACTCGTCAATTGTATTATGTTTTACCAATATAAATATTAAAATGTTAAGAATTACTTTTTAAAACTTAAAGAATTGCATGCATACCTGCCCATTATTCGTCCAAACCCCTTGTCCCTTGTTGAGTATTTGTTTCAACGATTTACTTTGTTTTTTTATCTTATTTAATAACACGGTAAAATATATTGTAGAAAATGCGCGCGACAAACAAAGATTTCAAGTGATGCGTGCGATGTCGTCTGTTTGTGTACACCTCCCATTTAAAAGAGATGCGCGTGATCCGAATATAAAACTGTCGGCTGTATTGTACAATTGTGTTTAATGTGACGTTATCTCGTTACCATCAGTGACCGACCAGTAAATACAAAGATGGATGAGAGCCGTCCTAGTGATTATGGCGTTAAACAAGAACTTCTCCCGCGGGGGACGTATCATTATTTACATGATTTACGTTAGGCACTTTAACATTTAACCAAATAGCTTCGGTATATACTTATATAAAGCTATATAATCTTGTCGGTTTAGGATATTTTAGGATATTTAAATGCATGTTCACTAACTAATTAAAGCTGTTCAGATAGTTTTATTTCATCTTGAATAAATAATAACGGTCATTACCTGTACGACAATTACCTTTAATAATTAATCCAGATTATGTATGTATAAAGTTATATACTGAAAGGCAAAAGAAACGCATAATCAAAACATTGCCTATACTACACTATTATATACACCTAATTCCACGTAATATTCCAGATATATATCTCAATTTGTTTGTACAAAAAAGGGAATACAACTAATTACAGAGGACAACTCTGTCATGTAGTAAATATGTTAATCAAAGTATACTTTGTTACACGAAATTCATAAATGTTGAAGTTTCGTTTGAAAAAGTCAAGACATTTCAGTATTGTGTTTAATGTTAAAAGATTGCAACGTTTAATGCCTAAGTTTGCTCATCTGCTTGAGCAAATTCGCATTCTGTCGATAATTAAACTTTAAATGGGTAATCATGTGTGTGTTCGGTGCTGTTGAAACCTTCTTTCCGAAAGGAAAGGCCGAATGTCGCCCTGTACCATTTGATTTAGCAGTAGCATATCAAACATACAATATATAGAGGAAATACCCAGCATGCGTTTTTTCTTTCTTTTCAGTATAGTTAAAGTGACTTTAAGCGATATGAATCACCTTCCCAATTTTTACCATCAGTTCCTACTACCAAACATTTTGAATCAAGGTGGGCGACCTCGCTTCGCCCTGGTCAAATCATTGACATGCTTTACATATTGATTACATATTCACCTTTGTAGCACGACATGCTAGAATGACACATCAGAACAGAAATACAATTGTTCACATATAGGAGATGCGTGTACGTTAGCATGCATTACAACACAGATAAACTGTTCACTGATACCATGTGCACTTATAAGATTGCGCTAAGTGAAAAACTCAAAGAAACTGTCCATTGCTACCTTACCATGTGCAATTATGAAAACCATATACGAGTTGCTCCCGTTTAGGCAGTGAATAAGCATATATTTAATTACTAGTGTAATAACCAACTGTTAATTTGGGATTATCAATCCCAATCCAATATTCCTTTAAGTAGAATACCGCTAAAGCTGGTGCTAGAGGGTGTGGATTGGGAGGTGTGAGAGGTGTTGCATCTTATATTACTTCTTATGAGCAGACATAATAAAACAGAGTCTGATACTTTCGTCTCTTGTTTGTGTTCGTTGCTTCCGAAAGATTCTTTTTGATCACATAACTTGCGGCGTGGGAGAGTAATCAAGCCATGATGTATTTATCATAATGCATTTATTCGTATAAATACGAGACTTTTTGGAGTTACAGGATTAATAGAATATATCATTTTGTGCCAATTTGATATTGAATTTATTGAAGTCATTGGTTAAAATAGATATCATGCTCGGCACAGCCTCGCAATACGCATCATATAATTGTATCCAACTCGTTTAATAAATTCAATATTAAACAGGCACTCTATTTGATATTGAATTTATTGAAGTCATTGGTTAAAATAGATATCATGCTCGGCACAGTCTCGCAATACGCATCATATAATTGTATCCAACTCGTTTAATAAATTCAATATTAAACATGCACTCTATTTGATATTGAATTTATTGAAGTCATTGGTTAAAAAAGATATCATGCTCGACACAGCCTCGCAATACGCATCATATAATTGTATCCAACTCGTTTCAATAAATTCAATATTAAACAGGCACTCATGTAAACTCCTCTAATACTGTGTGTGATAATGACATACCCGACCCATACTTTAAGCGTTTTGACCCTAGACTATTGCGTTGAGGCAATAAGAATGTGTACGAAAAGAATGTTGTTTGCGGATTGCATGATATTATGAATTACATGTTTATTAATTGAACATTCACGTGCATATCTCATCTTTTTCGCAGGTTGCTCGAGATAGTTCGCTTCCAGGATCACAGTCACTGCCCCAATCTCGGTCACTGTCCCACACCACGGTCACTACCCCAATCACAGTCACTGCCCCAATCACGGTCACTGCCCCAATCACGGTCACTGTCCCAATCACTGCCCCAATCACAGTCACTGCCCCAATCACAGTCACTGCCCCAATCTCAGTCACTGCCCCAATCACAGTCTCGCCCCAATCACAGTCACTGTCCCGATCACAGTCACTGCCCCAATCTCAGTCACTGCCCCAATCACAGTCACTGCCCCAATCACAGTCACTGCCCCAATCACGGTCACTGCCCCGTATTTACTAGCGCTGAAGCGATCGCTCTTAAGATGAGCTGGAATGCCTTTGTCGGTGGTGACTCCGGCAACACTGGCCTGGATATGTCTTTAACAAGGGAAATAACCGTGTTAATGTTTCAACTGCAAGCTCTACACGAGTTACACAGACCGGGAACTCTCAGTAGTTATTCCAATAGGAGAGAACATCTGTGTTGAGGCAATAATAATGTATACGAAAAGAATGTTGTTTGCAGATTGCATGATATTATGAATTAAATGTTTATTAATTGAACATGCACGTGCATATCCCATCTTTTTCGCAGGTTGCTCGAGATACTTCGCTTCCAGGATCACAGTCACTGCTCCAATCACGTTCCAATCACGGTCACTGCTCTAATCACTGCCCCAATCACAGTCACTGCCCCAATCACGGTCACTGCCCCAATCACGGTCACTGTATTGTATTTACGTGTGGGTTTACGTGTTGTGAGTACGTGCGTGCGTGCGTGTGTGTACATATGCGTAGGTGCGTGCGTACGTACATGCATACCTGTGTTTGTGTATTTGCGCGTGCTTGTGTGCGTGCGTTCGTATGTTTCTGTGCATATGTGTATGTGTGTGTACATGTGTGTACGTGTGTGTAAATGTGGTTACTTGTCTGTAAGTGTGTGTTTACGTGTTGTGAGTGCGTGTGTGCGTTTGTATACATGTATGTATGTACGTACATGTGTGTACTTGCGCGTGTGTGTGTGCGTGCGTTCGTGCTTGCTTGCTCGCGTGCGTGTGTGTGTGTGTTGTGTGTGTACGTATATAAGTGTGTTTCCGTCTACTGTGTATGTTTGTATGTATGTACGTGTGTATGTGTGTACGTGTGTATTTGTACATGTGTGTAAGTGTGTGTACATGTGTGTACTTGTCTGTACATGTGTGTTTACGTGTTGTCAGTGCTTGCGTGCTTGTGTGTACATGTATATACGTCCGTGTGTGTACTAGCATGTGTGTGTGTGTGTGTGTCAGTGTGTGTGTGTTCGTGTGCATGTGCATGCGGCCGTGCGTGTGTGCGTGCGTGCGTGCGTGTGTGTGTGCGTATGTACGTATGCGTACGTGTACTGTGTATGTGTGTATGTGTGAACGTGTGTATTTGTACATGTGTGTACGTTTGTGTACATGTGTGTACGTGTGTGTACATGTGTGTACCTGATTGTACGTGTGTGTTTACGAGTTGTGAGTTTTGTCGTGCGTGTGTGTACATGTCTATACATACGTGAGTGTACTTGCGTGTGTATGTGCGTGCTTGCGTACGTGCGTGTGTGTGTGCGTACGTGTGTCTGCGTGTGTGCGTATGTTTGTGTGCATATGTGTACGTATGTGTACATGTATGTACGTGTGTGTAAATGTGGTTCCTTGTATGTACGTGTGTGTTTACGTGTTGTGAGTGCGTGTGTGTACATTATATACGTACGTCTGTGTACTTGCGCGTGTGTGTGCGTGTGTGTGTGTGTGCGTGCGTGCTTGCTTGTGTTAGTGTGTGTGTGTGTGTTTGTGTGTACGTATGTACGTGTGTGTACTTGTACTGTGTATGTGTGTATGTATGTACGTTTGTATGTGTGTACGTGTGTATTTGTACATGTGTGTACGTGTGTGTACATGTGTTTACGTGTGTGTACAGGTGTGTACTTGTCTGTACGTGTGTGTTTATGTGTTGTGAGTGCTTCCGAGCGTGTGTGTACATATATATACGTACGTGCGTGTAGTAGCGTGTGTGTGTGTGTTTGTATGTGTATGTGTGTGTGCGTATGCGTGCGTGCTAGTGTGTGTGTGTGTGCACGCGCGTGCTTACGTACGTGCGTATACATGCGTCTGTCTGTGTGTGCGTGCGTTAGTGTTTGCGCGCTTGTGTGTGTGTGTACGTGTGTGTGTGTGTGTGTGTGTGTGTGTGTGTGTGTGTGTGTGTGTGTGTGTGTGTGTGTGTGTGTGTGTGTGTGTGTGTGTGTGTGTGTGTGTGTGTGTGTGTGTGTGTGTGTGTGTGTGTGTGTGTGTGTGTGTGTGTGTGTGTGTGTGTGTGTGTGTGTGTGTGTGTGTGTGTGTGTGTGTGTGTGTGTGTGTGTGTGTGTGTGTGTGTGTGTGTGTGTGTGTGTGTGTGTGTGTGTGTGTGTGTGTGTGTGTGTGTGTGTGTGTGTGTGTGTGTTTGTGTGTGTTTGTGTGTGTACGTGTGTGTGTACGTGTGTACGTGTGTACGTATGTATGTGTGTACGTGTACATGTGTGTACGTGTGTGTACATATGTGTACATGTGTACACGTGTGTGTCCATGTGTGTATTTGTCTGTACGTGTGTGTGTTTATGTGTTAAAACTGAGTGCGTGCGTGCGTGCGTGCGTGCGTGCGAGTTTACGCGTTGTACATGTTTATACGAACGTGCGTGTACTTCACTTCATGTGTGCGTGCTAATGTGCGTGGGTGCGTGCGTGTGTATGTGTGAACATGCGTGTGTGAGTACGTGTGTCTGCGTGTTTGTACGTGTGTGTGTAAATGTATGTACGTGTTTTTACGTGTGTGTGTGTGTGTGTGTGTGTGTGTGTGTGTACATGTACGTGTGTATGCGTGTGTATGTTTGTGTGTATGTGTGTGTTTGTGTGTTCGTGCGTGTGCGTTCGCGCTTGCATGCTAGCATGCTTGCGCGCGTGCTTACGTACGTGCGTATATGTATACATTGTTTGTGCGTGATTGTGTGTGTGCGTGCTTGCGTGCCTGTGTGTTTACTTGTCTGTACCTGTGTGTTTACGTGTGTGTTTACAAGTTGTTATTGCGTGCGTGCGTGCGTGCGTGCGTTCGTTCGTGCGTGCGTGCGTGCGTGCGTGCGTGCGTGTGTGTACATGTATGTACGTACGTGCGTGTAATTGCGTGTGTGTGTGTGAGTACGTGCGTGCGTGCGTACGTATATGCATACATGTGTTTTTGTGCTTGCGCATGCTTGTGTGCGTGCGTGTATGCGTGTGGCTACTTGTGTATACAATCGTCGTGTATACTTGCGCGCGCGTGTGTGTGTGTGCGTGTGTGTGTGTGTGTGTACGTGTGTACGTATGTATGTGTGTACGTGTACATGTTTGTACGTGTGTGTACATTTGTACGTATGTGTACATACGTGTACTTGTCTGTACGTGTGTGTTTACGCGTTGTGAGTGTACTTGTCCGTACGTGTGTGTTTACGCGTTGTACATGTATATACGTCCGTGCGTGTACTTCACTTTATGTGTGCGAGTTTGCGTGCGTGCGTGCGTGCGTGCGTGCTTGCGTGTATGTGTGCCTGCGTGTGCGTAGGTGTGTGTGTGTGTGTGTGTAAATGTATGTACGTGTTTTTACGTGTGTGTGTGTGTTTGTGTTTAGGTACATGTACGTGCGTGCGTGCGTGCGTGCGTGCGTGCGTGCGTGTGTGTGTACGTGTGTACGTGTGTTTACGTGTGTATACGTGTACGAGTGTGTTTACGTGTGCACGTGTGTACGTGTGCATGTGCGAGCGCGTGCGCTTACGTGTGCGTGCTTGCGTTCGTGCGTGCGTGAATTATATTGAATTGAATAGGAATTAACATTTGCCACATTTATGCGTTCAACCACATACAGCTATGTTGAGACAGTGACAATGAAAGGTGCCGGATCTGTGAAATCAGTAGATTCAAGTATATTAAAGGGAGATAGTTAGAACACACTACTAATATAGATATATGTTGTAAAATGTTGAAATAAAATAGGTTTAATCCAAATCCAGTTTCACTGGCTTCGCAAACTCACCAGCCATGGTTAAATTAATTTCGGGAATGGTGATGATATGCAGACAGTAACAGAGTGAGAATCCCTTTTGATGTTTACAATAAAAATAAATACTCAGTGTAGCTACGCAGTTTATAATACAAATGTCAGTGTGATCCGGGGTCATAATGATTACTACATAGTCTTCCAAAAGATAAACAAATCAGAAGTTTCTACCAGTAGTACTACATGTCAAATTTTATAGTTTAGTTAAAATGTAAATGTAACGCTTAGCTCGAAAACCATATGTTAACGATATCCGACCGTTAAATGAATAAAATTAGAAAGGTTCAATGTAGTTTATGATTTACTCCACAATACGTACATAATTATACAAATTAGCGATGTCTTTAACATATTGACAATGTAGTATCATAGTTTGCCATTGTAAATGTTAGATCTCGCTATTTGAAATTAGAACGCTTGTCCTGATAACAATACCACTATAATTACTATATAATGAGAAAGGGACGACATTTTGTTCACACGGATCTTCAAACAGACAAAAGATTATGGTCATTGTTGGTATATATGGTCATTGTTGGTATATATGATCTGAGTTGTGTGTACGATATGAGTCATAATAATTAAATACACCTTTTATGGAAATCCCAGTTATATTCTTTTATTTCAACACGGTTTACATATTAAGCCAACAGCAATGGAATCATCATAGTGAATGCATGACAATAATGTCATTATGGGGGAATGGCAATTTAAACACAATTCTATGTAAATAGTAGCAAGGTAAGGAAAAAAGAGTCTCTAAGTAGACTCTGAACATACTCTAAACAGTCAACATAATACATTGTCTGTATCTAGTACGTGATTAGGTGGGAGGGAGCGAGATATGGTATTTATTTTTACACGTATACTCTATGTACTCTATAATAAACCATACATTTGATGTTGTTTTCTCCGTCATTGCATTGCCATACTCATTTACTAATGAAGATATAATTATGTAGATAGATAGTTAGACCGATATATATCTTTATTTCTAATTTCCAAAATATAGACTTAAAAGCCCGATAGGATACAACACACACTTTTACAAAGCATGGCAACAGTGTTACAAACAATACATGTCAAAATATGCAGTTTACCTTAACTGAGCTGATACAGTGAGAAGGTGTATATATAACACAATTTATCACAATTTCCTTAAAATATTTCATATTATATTCACATGCGATTGTTATCCGTATGATAAACATATATCATATAATGTGAAATTAGTATACATGCATATTAATCCAGCACGGAGTTTTAATAGTTATTAATAGTTGCAGTTGCTGACTACTTTAACTTAGTTTGTCTACCACTGACTTTAAATAAACAATGACATAGATACCCGTTGTTGAGTGAAGACATTTCAAATGCAACATGAATGAGACTTCCCAATATACAACAATTACAATTACAATTTTATTGTTTATTAAAGTGTCCCATATAAAATTACATATATACATCAATCACAGTACAATTTAAATGCTTTTATATCCAGCAGTATACACGACTTATGAGACACTGAGACAATATTATGTACACATAATTTTCACTTTTAGAATGATCATACATCAATTAAATTAATAAGACTAAGAAACTATAGAAACATATAATAAAAAAATAGATAAATAAATAAAAATAAGGCAAGTTACGAAAGCGTTCTTTTGAAGAAGATTATTGATATAATCTCTATCAAAAGTTTCATGAATATAGCTGAAGATATCGGTTTATATATGTGTATGTTTTCTTCTGCGTAGCATCTGAAAAAGACAATTGGCTATACCAAATTGCAAAGAATCTGCGTTCTTTAAAAACAATAATTGTTCAATGGGGTTAAAATCTAAATACAATTGATCTAAGTTATATACAGAATTAAAAAGATGAAAACGTATGTCGCTATAAAAATCACATTCAATTAAACAATGAGTTTCATCTTCAACAGACATTGTATTACAGTATTGACAAATTCATTCATTTAAAGGATTTTTTGGTTTGGTATAACGGCCAGTTTCTACGGCTAATGGGAGATTACATGACCTAAACTTTGATAAAACGCGACGTTGGTCTCTACTCATATTTACCATAAGATAAGATTCAACAGTTGTTAGTTTATTACCATTATCAGCATCTCTACCATTACTCAAATTACTTGTACTCCAATTGTTTCTATCTATTTATATAACTTTTCTTTTGCTTTCCTAATGCATACTGATTTACACGGATTATCTAATAGCATAAACTCATTGATACCTAGTTCACTAAACATATTCATGACTTTTCCCCCCATGATCTACCTTTGTGTGAATACATAAAATGTACACGTCTAACACGTCTTTCATTTGGCATGTTTCTTAATCTGCACCACAGTCTTACGACTTCAACCTTTTGCTTTACTTCACATGTTGTCCAACCCATGTCTCCCTTACTAGCTATATTGGAGGCATTTTTTCCAACTCCCAACGACCTGCTTTATTAAGGACCGTTTCAATTTCACTAACTTTTCTGTAACCCCATATACCAGCACAATAAAAGAGAACAGGTTCAACAACAGTTTCAACAAGTTTAGTATACACATTATACGACATACCACCCACATTAATATATTTCATGTAAACAGCACCTAGGGCTCGACTTGCCGACTTAGCGATTTCCTTAACACTCTTTCTAATATCGAGACTATCGTTAAACCGAAATCCAAGGTATTTATAATCATTTTCATATCCAATACATTTATCACCACATTTAAATTCAACATCTGACCTTGGATTCGATTGTTGTCGAAAGTGTAGGACTTTACATTTGTCTTATTTTCATTAAGACTGAATCTCCACTTTCGACACCATTCACTGACATTGTTAAGCACAGTTTGCATATCTGTTTCATTACCATCATTTAAAACAATATCATCAGCGTAAAGCATTAAGGAAATGATTACGTTATCAACATTAATACCACAATTTAGGTCTTTAATATCATTAATATAAATAGAAAATAAACTAGGCGATAAAACACACCCTTGCTTTACACCAGTGTTTACATTAAACCACTCAGTTAAATTATTGTTAACTCTTACTGCGCATGAAACAGATGTATACAAAGATTGAACAGCATTAATAAATTTCCCATGGATACCAGTTTAAACCAAAGACATTCTGTGTTTACTGTATCAAATGCATTTTTAGCATCAATAAAACATGCGAATGTATCTTGCTTAGCTAATTTGCGGTTATTCAATATAGTATGCAACAAATACACATGATCTAAACAGCTTCTGTTCTCTCGAAATCCATTATGTTTAACACACAATACATTATATGAAAACACACAATACATTATATGAAAACAATATCAAACTATTGAATAAATGAAACAATATACACTTTCAAACAACACAAAATGACACTGTGTAACAAATTATAAGTTTCAATAACCAGATATTCCGGTGAATTAAACACATTAGCACTGTATGTGATTAATAATTCATATACATTCGATTCAAGTTAGATAATTTGAAACACTCTGTTTGAATTGTAAATGTTCAATCAAAGTTAGATATGTGAAATTCCAAACAGTTTTCTTGAAACTATTTATTATTATTACGACTTTTTGAAACCCAGTACATTTTCGTTGCACATAAACCTTCATGGCACGTTGTTATAACAACCATGTACATTTTCGTTGCAAATATATTTTCCAAGTTACAAATCTAGAATCCTCATCAATGTTTTTCTTCGTTTAAAAACATAACATTCGAATAATTACATCTATCAATGGAATATCAACAACGAATAATATGTGGCGGTTAAATAGCATAAAAGAAGGTTATGTTTACAATGATATTAAAAATACATTCATGAACAATTTGATACAATTATATAATATTATGTGTATCACAGATATATATATATACCAGGTGTTTTAGTGTGCTTAATACATAGAGAAGACACCGAAAGAAGGATGATTTAGTTACTTATCATGTGTGATAATAGTGTCATATTATAATTACATATTCATTAAACTGGTCATTGACTATGGCAAATATATTAATGCATGAATGCATGAATGAATGAATGGAGACCATCTAAATAAATGGTTGTTATATAGTTTTGTTTAATATATTATGTGGCTTAAAATGAAAACACGAAATAAGATAGCATGTGAAGACACATTGTATGTTTGTTAATGTTATACATACACTTCTCAAAACTGCTAACTACACCGCTACGTTTTGGGTTATATATATCGATGGGTTGAATGTTTTTCAATAAAATAAAAAGGAAATACCAATTCAATCATTTTTACATCATTTCATTTTATTTTTTTCATGGGCAATGCTAGAACTAAACCACAATTATTGTGGTTTAGTTCTAGCATTGCCCATGAAAAAAATAAAATGAAATGATGTAAAAATGATTGAATTGGTTATTGTGGTTTAGTTCTAGCATTGCCCATGAAAAAAATAAAATGAAATGATGTAAAAATGATTGAATTGGTATTTCCTTTTTATTTTATTGAAAAACATTCAACCCATCGATATATATAACCCAAAACGTGAGCGGTGTAGTTAGCAGTTTTGAGAAGTGTATATAATTATATATATTCAATGAAAAAACACAAAAAACAACAACAAAAAAAACACGAAATAAATAAGATATACATCAGAACAAATTAACAAGCTACGCTCCAACATGCCATAAACAATGTTTTCGTTGCCAATTATTTTAGATTGTTGTTTCGTTTTGAAACGTATGTGTTCAAATGTTTATTTTTTGAAACGTATGTGTTCAAATGTTTATTTCCAGTTAGATTGTTTGAAAAACAATCACGTTTTCATTGAAAGACACCCGAGTTGTTGGCCTCTCTGAATCTGCAACAGAGCTTGAATCCTTCTTTTGTCTCTCCTCTGCCATTTTGGCGTTCTTTAATTGTATCTTTCTCCTGGATTTAGCCTTCATTTCAAGTTGTTTCTTCATCTCCGGGGTCGTTCGGCTATAATGTTCATAATCAAATTGCATTTTTTTCACGTGTTTTGAAGATAATGTTTTCCCAGATATTATATTAACATACCTCTGCCTTTCTAGATCGTGCTCGCCGTAATTACCTGATAATTGCTTGCTAATCGGTTGGTACGGGTTTACTTCGAAGTTCCTGTTAATTGGCGGTTTATCTCGATTGGCCGCTGCATTATTCGCTTCAATTTTATTAGCACGCTGAACTGTGTTTATCATGTCTGTATCGCCATCCAGTTTTAGGATAGATGTATCGAACATTTGTTCATTATGCTTTAACTGATCACGCTCGCGAGGTTTTGGTCTGTCACGCGTTGGCACTGGTGTTGTAGGCAACTTTCTCCTCCTAGGCTTTCGTTTACTGTTTACATCATTGGTGGCATTAATATGTATGTGTCTTTCAGCAAGCTCCAAGTCGTTTTCAATCTCCTGTGTCCATTTACGCTTTTCTCTTTCAATTTCAATGCGTTCAGCAGCCGTCAAAAGAGCATTTTCATGTATCTCTACGGGGCCATCCGGGAGGTTTCTATAGGAAGATGTCCTGGAGACTGAAGGAAATTTCTCACTTTCAGTTCTTCTAAGCTTTGAGCCTTTGACGGCGGTTGGTGAATCTTCGCCTTTTGTTAACGGTGATGAAATCCTCGTGCTGTATTCGCTGCGTCGCTGGGCAACGGGTGAATCCAGTCTAGGTTGGGGAGACAGTTGTCTAATGATGATTGGCTGATTATGTTCTTGTTTTTCTCTGAAGGCCTTTTGCTGTTCTATGTACATTTTGTATTCTTGGAAGTCTTTAAGAATAGCAGACGTTGGTCGGGATCGGTCAATAATAGGAAAAGGCCTTTCCATTTGAACCGCCTTGTTCATTTCTTTCACCCTTTCGTTCTGCTCCAATCTATTTGAATGCGTTGACCATGTATCCACGACTTCGCTCACTTCTTTTTTCAAAATCTTAGTCATCTGAACATCGTTTTTGGCATTGCCAGGAAACACGGTGTGAGCTCGCGTTGGTGGTGTTGGTAGTATCCGTCTCCAGGATTGATTTCGTGACTCAGCTCTACTCGGGGGAGGGGCTGGTAACTCTCGACGTCTATCATACCTCTCTTGTTCCATCTTTCGCATGAGCAATAAATTCTGCCCCATGTCAAAAGAGTTAACGTTTGCACGACCTTCCAGTGATCTAACCTCTGTTTGTGTATCCATAGCACCAGCTGGGGCTGAATAGAGACTACCCTTGTCATCTTCTTTCGTGTTGTATCTGTATTTAGACTCTACGCCCATTACGCCTTCAATATTTGGGAATGATGCCTTACATTCTTTTGTAGCATCCTGCTTCAAATCATCATACGTTTTATCTCCTAGCATATTAACGTGAGTCTTATTGTGTTCTGTGGTGTCGTGTTTATTAATAGCAGGTAATTTCAATTTAAGTTCATCTTTATATGTTTCCATTTGCCTTAACGAACCCAGAAGTCTCTGACCGTTTAGTAGGGACACAGACTTCCGTTCTTTATCATACATTTCCGGTTTATCGGTCAGTGGGCGAGGTTTTTTGGCTTCTCTAGATTTGTCGTATTTCTTGAAACTGTAGTTCTTGTAGACGTATTGATACACCAGCTGGGTCGTAAAATCATCTCGCATTGATTGTATGTCTTTGTCAGTATGACCATTCGCCTTCTTCTGGTTCTCAATTAGTGACTTCATATCTTCAACATGCTTTAGTTTCAGATGATCATTCTTATGTTTGGCTTTCATCATCGATTCATCGGACATGTATTGTAACGCTTGGTATTGGGATTCGAGTCCATGGTAGCCCCGGTAAGCCATAGCTATTTGTCTCTTTGACATTTTTCCGTCATTCGTGATATTTCTGCAATACAATTAAAATGAAGGCTCACAATAATTCAAATATTGTATTGTATTTTGTAGATTATGCATCTTCCACTGTAGAGCTGCGGAAAATGCTTATTTCACTTATTGCTATTATCAGAATTAAGGGGTATTTAAGTGAGCGAATGTTACTTACTACGTTACTTGACATGTTCATCGGTATATAAGTAGGTTTGAAATTTGAACAGGAAATGTAGCTATTACAGAACACAGTCAATCATAAACACGCATTAAAACAAACAACACCTTTAATGTCTAATAGGAAGCAAGGCATGTCACATCACAAACACAAAGGAGCAATATTGACAATAGGGCTACCGACGTGGAATGATCAGTGGCAAAAATACCGCTGTGGTTTAAACCAGGTTCTAGGGTGCATCAAACCGCACTCTTAGTTGATTAGCCTTAAGGATATACCCCAGTTTGTGTAATCTCATGGACATTTAAAAAAATAAACAACAAAACTCATATAATCCTGAAAATGTTTAAACGCAACTGCAAGTTTAACATGGTATATACTTGTATGTAGACAGTGCTACCCGTGAAATAATAAATACAAACCTTGATTTTGACTTAAGCTGAGGAGCTATAGATTTTATATATTGTAAATGCTGACTATATATGAACTCCACTTAAGATAAGATTTGAGGGACATTAAACAGCATTTGTTTCAGGGTATAATTCGATGTTTGGTTTAAATATTGCTTTTATACATCCATTTTATAAAACATATCTATAAAGAACAGTATCTATAGGAGAACTACAAGTGGATACAAACCACTAATTTTAAGCTATTACTTACGAGTATATGTTATGTTGCATGTAGGTTAAATCTTTAATTATGTTAAATTCACTTCATTCGTTGCACGCCCGGTAGCAGTAATATTAAAGAAACTCAGTTCTACTCACTTTTTCCGCGCCTCCAATCTTCGGTACACTATTTGCATGTCCACCTCCTTCAACATGTTTTTCTTATCCTCCATCATGGTGGTCGCCTTGGTGTGTTTGTTCCTTCCTGACTGTCGTTCCTTGGTGTGCTTCTATCTTCCTTGATGTTGTTTTTTTCGTTCTTGAGCGTCTTTTCTTGGTGTTGATGGTCCTTTCTTTGTGTTTGTATGTTTTTGTTTTTATGTATTTAAATTTTCCTCCGTTTTAATGGTTCTTTCCGTGTATAACTTATCTAAACATTAACAGCTCTAAACATTATTGTAAACTGCATGTAATCCTTATACTATCAGTAAAACACTTCTACTTGCCATTTTAACATTTACACATTTCAAAAGTTCTTAAATATTAGGCCGCATAACGGGTGTCGCATGTTAAACAATTTAAAGAAGTCCGCCTAAAGTGTGTTGGACTGATCATGTCCGTGGTTAGTTATGGGTGCAAAAAAAGACGTAATATAGGAGACAGTACAAGGTCGCTTTTTAAAACATAAACTATTATGAGCTACATAGTTTTCAAAAAATATTCAATAAAAAGAAACACTTAGTTCACTAGTGTTATACTTTCTATTGTTCATCTGTCTTTTCATCATTTGTTATTCTAACAGCTGTCAGTAGTAATTCTACTAATTGGGCTAATCACAGATTTTTTTTTGAGATAAGTTGTTTCAAATCCCGATAGCAGTAGGATCAATTGATATTGTCTGTGTTTTTACTGACACGTGTTTGCTTTACAAATAATATTACGGACTTGACTTTAAACACAAATATATTCTTACAATTAGCTCAAAAACTGCCTGTACTTAACTATTCGCATTATATTTGTGTGCGAGTTATAAACAAAAAGACAAAAAAGAGGGGCAATTAGACTATTTTGCTTGTGTCAATTATACATACGTGTTAGAATGTCCGCAAATACTTGAGCCTATATTATTTACTTTCACGTTTTGAACCCGGTGTATGTTTTCGTGTGCATAAAAAGTGTATACTACTGCTTAGCATAACTAGTGCTACAAGTGTAATCTGTATTCTAGGAGTGTGGGTGGAAGAATTTTGAGTGGTAAAAATATCTCATCGCCTCCGTTCGTAGATGACCACGGCTTAGCCTAGAGATAAGGCATGTGCCTTGCATGCAGAAGTTCATGGGTTCAATCCCCGGCCGGGCCACACCAAAGACTTCATAATAAAATACTACTACGTGCCTGGTACTACTTAATGCCTGGTACTACTAGATGCCTGGTACTACTACGTGCCTGGTACTACTAGATGCCTAGTACTACTGGATGCCTGGTACAACTACGTGCCTGGTACTACTAGATGTCCGGTACTACTGGTTGCCTCGTACTACTAGATGCCTGGTACAAATAGATGCCTGGTACTACTACGTGCCTGGTACTACTAGATGCCTAGTACTACTGGATGCCTGGTACTACTACGTGCCTGGTACTACTAGATGCCTGGTACTACTAGATGCCTGGTACTACTGGATGCCTGGTACTACTGAGTGCCTGGTACTACTGAGTGCCTGGTACTACTAGATGCCTGGTACTACTGGTTGCCTCGTACTACTAGATGCCTGGTACAAACAGATGCCTGGTACTACTACGTGCCTGGTACTACTAGATGCCTAGTACTACTGGATGCCTGGTACTACTAGATGCCTAGTACTACTGGATGCCTGGTACTACTAGATGCCTGGTACTACTAAATGCCTGGTACTACTGAGTGCCTGGTACTACTTGATGCCTGGTACTACTGGATGCCTGGTACTACTGAGTGCCTGGTACAAATAGATGCCTGGTACTACTACGTGCCTGGTACTACTAGATGACTGGTACTATTGGATGCCTGGTACTACTAGATGACTGGTACTATTGGATGCCTGGTACTACTAGATGCCTGGTACTACTACGTGCCTGGTACTACTAGATGCCTGGTACTACTAGATGTCCGGTACTACTGGTTGCCTCGTACTACTGGATGCCTGGTACTACTGGATGCCTGGTACTACTGGATGCATGGTACTACAAGATGCCTGGTACTACTTGATGCCTGGTACTACTACGTGCCTGCTATTACTAGGTGCCTGGTACTACTAGATGCCTGGTACTACTAGATGCCTGATACTTCTAGATGCCTGGTACTACTAGATGCCTGGTATTTCTAGATGCCTGGTACTACTAGATGCCTGGTACTACTAGATGCCTGGTACTACTGGATGCCTGGTAGAAATAGATGACTGGCACAACTAGATGACTGGTACTACTGGATGACTGGAACAAATAGATGCCTGGTACTACTGGATGCCTGGTACAAATAGATGACTGGTACTACTGGATGCCTGGTGCAAATAGATGACTGGTACAACTAGATGCCTGGTACCTAGTTGCATGGTAATATTAGATGCCTGCTATTATTACTACGTGCCTGGTACTACTAGATGCCTGGTACTACTAGATGCCTGGTACTCTTACGTGCCTGGTACTACTGGACGCCTGGTACTACTATATGCCTGGTACTACTGTGTGCCTGGTACTACTACATGCCTGGTACAACTAGGTGCTGGTACTACTAGATGACTGGTACTATTACGTACCTGGTACTACTAGATGCCTGGTACAGCTAGATGCATGGTACTACTATGTGCCTGTTACTACTATGTGCCTGGTACAACTAGGTGCCTGGTACTACTAGGTGCCTGGTACTACTAGATGCCTGGTACTACTGCATGCCTGATATTTCTGCATGCCTGGTACTACTGGATGCCTGGTACTACTAGCTAGATGATTGGTACTAATAGATGCCTGATACTTCTAGATGCCTGGTACTACTAGATACCTGGTACTTCAAGATGCCTGGTACTACTATATGCCTGGTACTATTGGATGCCTGGTACAAATAGATGACTGGTACTACTGGATGCCTGGTACAAATAGATGCCTGGTAAAAATAGATGCCAGGTACAACTGGATGCCTGGTACAAAAAGATTGCTGGTACAACTAGATGACTGGTTTCAAATAAATGACTGGTGCAACTAGATGACTGGTACTACTAGATGCCTAGTACTACTGGATGCCTGGTACAAATATATGACTGTTACAACTAGACGACCGTTACAGCTGGATGCCTGGTACAAATAGATGACTGATACAACTAGATGATTGGTACAAATAGATGACTGGTACAACTGGATGCCTGGTACTATTATATGCCTGGTACTACTGGATGCCTGGTACAACTAGATCACTGGTACAACTAGATGACTGGTACAACTTGATGCCTGGTACTACAAGATGCCAGGTACTACTAGATGCTTGGCACTACTAGATGCTTGGCACTACTAGATGTCTGGTACTACTACGTGCCTGGTACAATTACGTGCCTGGTACTACAAGATACCTGGTACTACTAGGTGCCTGATACTACTACGTGCCTGGTACAATTAGATGCCTGGTACTACTAGATGCCTGATACTATTACGTGCCTGATATTACTAGGTGTCTGATACTAATAGATGCCTGGAACAACTAGATGCCTGGTACTACTAGATGCCTGGTACTACTGGATGCCTGGTGCAACTAGATGACTGGTACAACTTGATGCCTGGCACTACTAGATGCCTGGCACTACTAGATGCTTGGCACTACTAGATGCTTGGCACTACTAGATGCCTGGTACTTCTAGACATCTGGTACTACTACGTGCCTGGTACAATTACGTGCCTGGTACTACTGGATGCCTGGTACTACTAGGTGCCTGATACTACTACCTGCCTGGTACAACTAGATGCCTGGTACTACTAGATGCCTGTTACTATTACGTGCCTGTTACTACTAGATGTCTGGTACTACTAGATGCCTGGAACAACTAGATGCCTGGTAACACTAGATGCTTGGTACCACTAGATGCCTGGTACAACTAGATGCCTGGTACTTCTAGATGTCTGGTACTTCTAGATGCCTGGTACTACTAGATGCCTGGTACAACTATATGACTGGTACTATTGGATGCCTGGTACAAATAGATGCCTGGTACTACTGGATGTCTGGTACAAATAGATGACTGGTACTACTGGATGCCTGGTGCAAATAGATGACTGGTACAACTAGATGCCTGGTACCTAGTTGCCTGGTAATATTAGATGCCTGCTATTATTACTACGTGCCTGGTACTACTAGATGCCTGGTACTACTAGATGCCTGGTACTCTTACGTGCCTGGTACTACTGGATGCCTGGTACTACTATATGCCTGGTACTACTGTGTGCCTGGTACTACTACATGCCTGGTACAACTAGGTGATGGTACTACTAGATGACTGGTACTATTACGTACCTGGTACTACTAGATGCCTGGTACAGTTAGATGCATGGTACTACTATGTGCCTGTTACTACTATGTGCCTGGTACAACTAGGTGCCTGGTACTACTAGGTGCCTGGTAATACTAGATGCCTGGTACTACTGCATCCCTGGTATTTCTGCATGCCTGGTACTACTGGATGCCTGGTACTACTAGCTAGATGATTGGTACTACTAGATGCCTGATACTTCTAGATGCCTGGTACTACTAGATGCCTGGTACTTCTAGATGCCTGGTACTACTATATGCCTGGTACTATTGGATGCCTGGTACAAATAGATGACTGGTACTACTGGATGCCTGGTACAAATAGATGCCTAGTAAAAATAGATGCCAGGTACAACTGGATGCCTGGTACAAAAAGATTGCTGGTACAACTATATGACTGGTACAAATAAATGACTGGTGCAACTAGATGACTGGTACTACTAGATGCCTAGTACTACTGGATGCCTGGTACAAATAGATGACTGTTACAACTAGACGACCGTTACAGCTGGATGCCTGGTACAAATAGATGACTGATACAACTAGATGATTGGTACAAATAGATGACTGGTACAACTGGATGCCTGGTACTATTATATGCCTGGTACTACTGGATGCCTGGTACAACTAGATCACTGGTACAACTAGATGACTGGTACAACTTGATGCCTGGTACTACAAGATGCCTGGTACTACTAGATGCTTGGCACTACTAGATGTCTGGTACTACTACGTGCCTGGTACAATTACGTGCCTGGTACTACTAGATACCTGGTACTACTAGGTGCCTGATACTACTACGTGCCTGGTACAATTAGATGCCTGGTACTACTAGATGCCTGATACTATTACGTGCCTGATACTACTAGGTGTCTGATACAAATAGATGCCTGGAACAACTAGATGCCTGATACTACTAGATGCCTGGTACTACTAGATGCTTGGCACTACTAGATGCTTGGCACTACTAGATGCCTGGTACTACTAGGTGCCTGATACTACTACGTGCCTGGTACAATTAGATGCCTGGTACTACTAGATGCCTGATACTATTACGTGCCTGATACTACTAGGTGTCTGATACTAATAGATGCCTGGTACAACTTGATGCCTGGTACTACTAGATGCCTGGCACTACTAGATGCTTGGCACTACTAGATGCTTGGCACTACTAGATGCCTGGTACTACTAGACATCTGGTACTACTACGTGCCTGGTACAATTACGTGCCTGGTACTACTGGATGCCTGGTACTACTAGGTGCCTGATACTACTACCTGCCTGGTACAACTAGATGCCTGGTACTACTAGATGCCTGTTACTATTACGTGCCTGTTACTACTAGATGTCTGGTACTACTAGATGCCTGGAACAACTAGATGCCTGGTAACACTAGATGCTTGGTACCACTAGATGCCTGGTACAACTAGATGCCTGGTACTTCTAGATGTCTGGTACTTCTAGATGCCTGGTACTACTAGATGCCTGGTACAACTAGATGACTGGTACTATTGGATGCCTGGTACAAATAGATGCCTGGTACTACTGGATGACCGGTACATATAGATGACTGGTACTTCTGGATGTTCGGTACAAATAGATGACTGTACAAATAGATGCCTGGTACAATTAGATGCCTGGTATAACTGGATGCCTGGTACAAATAGATGACTAGTACTACTGGATGCCTGGTACAAATAGATGACTGGTACAACTGGGTGCCTGGTACAAATAGATGCCTGGTACAATTGGAAGCCTGGTACAAATAGATGACTGGTACAACTAGATGACTTGTACAAATAGATGACTAGAGCATCTAAATGACTGGTACTACTTGATGCCTGGTACTACTGGATGCCTGGTACAAATAGATGACTGGTACAACTCGATGACTGGTACAACTGGATGCCTGGTACAAATAGAGGCCTGGTACAACTAGATGCCTGGTACTACTGGATGCCTTGTACAAATAGATGTCTGGTACATCTAGATGACTGGTACTACTGAATGACTGGTACTACTAGATGCCTACTAGATGCCTGGTAATACTAGATGCCTGGTACTTATTGATGCCAGATACTTATAGATGTCTGGTACTACTAGATGCTTGGTACCTGGTACTACTAGATGCCTGGTATTATTGGATGCCTGGTACAAATAGATGCCTGGTACTACTTGATGCTTGGTACAAATAGATGACTGGTACAAATAGATGACTGGTACAACTGGATGCCTGGTACTACTAGATGCCTTGTACCTGGTACTACTAGATGCCTGGTACTATTGGATGCCTGGTACAACTGGATGACTGGTACAAATAGATGACTGGTACAACTAGATGCCTGGTACTACTAGATGCCTATACTACTAGATGCCTGGTACTACTACGTGCCTGGTAATACTACGTGCCTGGTACTACTAGTTGCCTGATACTGCTAGATGGCTGATACTACTAGGTGCCTGGTACAACTAGATGCCTGGTACTACTTGTTGCCTGGCACTACTGGTTGCCTGGCACTATTAGATGCCTACTAGATGCCTGATACTATTAGATGCCTGGTACTACTAGATGCCTGATACTACTAGATGCCTGGTACTACTAGATGCCTACTAGATGCCTTGTACTACTAGATGCCTGGTACTATTAGATGCCTGGTACTACTAGATGCCTGGTACTACTAGATGCCTACTAGCTGCCTGGTACTACTAGATGCCTTGCTTTATATTTAGCATGTGAAGAGTAGTTCTAAAACTGGTCGACCCGCTGTTATTATAATGCGACTGGGTCGGGTATAATGGCATGTGTCTACGGCGGTGTAATCCAGTGTGGCAGCAATATACATATGATCATTGAGCTCACTGCTACAAGTAGATACAGTCGTATATGAAGGAACGATTGTTAAAAGCAACGTTAAACCCCATACATACATACATACATACATACATACTTACATACATATATACATACGTACATACATACATACATACATACATACATACATACATACATACATACATACATACATACGTACGTACGTACGTACATACATACGTACGAACATACATACATACATACATACATACATACATACATACGTATGTACGTACATACATACATACATACATACATACATACATACATACGTATACATACGTATACATACGTACATACGTACGTACATACATACGTACGTACATACATACATACATACATACATATATACATACGTACATACGTACGTATGTATACGTATGTATACGTATGTATACGTATGTACGTATGTATGTATTTATGTATGTATGTATGTATGTACGTACAAACATATGCGTACGTACATACATACATACATACATACATACATACATACATACATACATACATACATACGTATGTACGTACGTACGTACGTACATACATACATACATACATACGTACAAACGTACGCGTACGTACGCACGCACGCAAGAACGCACGCTCGCACGCATACATATATACATCACATCACATTGCAGACAGGCACGCACACACGCACACACACACACATTAGAATACGCATGCACGCACGCACGCACGCGAATGCTGAGAGATAATTTCTAACGGTTTCCCACAAAGCAATGAGCAACGATGTGTCAGTATCCAATGGTATGATGAATGGAAATGCTTTTTTTTTGCGAAACAATGCAAGTTTCATCAACATTCGCTGAAAACCATAATCGTTTTTAAAATCGTTCCAGCTGAAACAAAAAATACAATGATGTAACATATTTTTTCACTATTCAATATACATAATTATGTCAAAGTTTTTCATTGTATTTGAAATTAAGAAAAATGCTCAAACCGTGTTGTTTTTTTGACGACTTGCTTAACAATTGCATAGAATCACCCTTTTCATACACAAAGTACTTGGTTATAAACTAAAAAAGTGTAGAGAGACCATTTTCTTGTATCAGTTTGGCGCATTATAAGTGTTGCGCATGTGCACTACTGTGTCAGAAATAAGTCCACACACATACGAGGCTTTATGAATTGGGTGGAAAGAAAATGCAAAATGTACATGAGCCGATTTTCAAAAATCATTTGAGCAGAATAAACAATATTTTGGAAGTTATGAAATTTTGCCTTAAATATGTACTCGCCCAGTTTCATTATTTCCAGATTGAATTAGATACTCGACATGTTGAGGACATGTTGAAAACAAGTATACTCAAACATTGATATTTTTTGTAATTGATAGGTATAGTGGACTAGAAGATTTTCATGTGTCTAGAGCAAAATATATTTGTACTTTTTTTGTAATGGATAAAAGGATGCATGTTGGAATAATTAAATGTCCTAACCCCTGTGATGCTATGGGCTGTTTTGTTATGTGTAAAATATGACATTTTCAATTGAGTAGAATAGTAATTGAGTGTATCAATAATTTGCACATCACAGATGCTATTTGTATTTGTAACCCTGAATAAAATGGGGTTAACACTCATATTAGGTTATATTCGGAATGCAATTTCAGATGGAGATGCCATGAAGGGTGAAGGTTCCCATCAGACATGCCTCCGCAAAGGAGCGAACCCATGCGGGGCAGAGTATTTGAGATGTAGGATGAAGTTTCCCATCATGTAAGCCTCGGGAGCGAACCAATTGGGGCAGAGGCCTGTGGCTCCAAAGTCATGGCCATATCCACTGGGTTAGCGAGACCTCTTGTTTGTGGAAAAATAAAAATAAGTGATGGATATGCATGTTTTACAAGTGTAGGAATATTAGTGCTACCGCTGAAACCACCAGTTGTGCAAAGTTTGTACCAAACATTTTCGTACAAGTGATGTCTGATAGTTAGCTAACTCTATGGATTATCCCACTAAGTAACACACTAGTCTTTCATCACAATCATCATCTTTTAAATAACATATATACCTTGGTGTTTTCAACAAATAATTGCTTCTCGGAGGTGTGGGCATTGCATGTTAATGAAAAGTTATTTATTATATACCTATCAATAATATATACATAGTACCTTCATTTTCTTACAATGGAATACAACAACCTGTATCACACTACAGATTATCACTATGCTACTAAAAATAGAATTAGTATCACTATCTTACTAAAAATAGAACAGCGGTTTTTTCAATGATTCAAACAAGTTCTAGCCACTATGCGCGAGAACGTCAAGACGACGTTACGTCATACAAACAAAACAAGTAGGTCAGACCAATGAACACCAACACCGTAAAACTACATACATTTTCCCGCTTCACTTTATCCAGAAATAATATGCTTTATAGAATGTGTATGCAATAGCAATGCAAATATTTCTATGTTAATGATGTGTAAAGGTATATAATAAAAGGATCATTACTAGAGTAACGTGTTCTGGAAGTTTGTATCACCTCTCGTAGGTAAATGCCAGATCAGGAACACTTGACATGTCAATTACCTACTCGGGGTGATACAAACTTCCAGAACACGTTACTCTAGTAATAATCCTATTATACATTATGAACAACCAAAACAATGTAATCAGAGTGTATATTTATAGCATTGAATGTGTAACAGGTTTTTGTAGAAAGCCAAAATGTAAGCTCTGTGAATTCTATAGAAATTGAGATTCATTTAAATTAATTTTTTAGTTATTTGATCACTCTTTTCTTACATAAACATGCAATACTATTAGGTGATGTGAACAAAAGCTCCTACAACTTCGACATGAGTATTGCGCAACATTTCAAAATTGAATTTCATACAGTTACTTTGAACGTGTTTTTAAAACTTATCATACAGTTTCCGGTGATCTTTTTCATTAAAATGTAATTATCACACCTAAGGATAAAACATATTGCACCATTTTAATATAAGTTACCATATATGCTATTTAAATGATTATAAACCCTGTTGTAATGATTGCTTGAACAATATTTCCACCACATATTCAATGAACTGTATACAATATGTGTATCAAAAGGTTATAAATACATATGTATGTAATTACATCATGTTTTTCCTTCATTATTTTATATAAAATTTCCAAATGATGTAAACATGATCCATGGTTGTAACCATTGTAACAACGGACCTTTTGTTTGCTACATACCTTAAAATTGAGCATCTAACTAAATTTCTGATACTATACAATATTTGGATATATGTATATGTAGGATAATATCATTTCAAGTAGATTATGTATATTCAAAATACATGTTAACAATGATTTCTGTTTACAACATATTTTTATGAAAAAACATTTTGCCACCCGAACATAATGCATTTTTCAACAGTATACGCCTGACGACTTTTTTGGGGCACTTCCTTGCATCTATGGAAAACCATTATAGATCATCATTTTATAATTAATTTCCCTACTTCTTTAGCTTAAAGGCCTGTACTACGACTGTATTACAGAAATCGACGATTTTATTAATTTTATCAACATTTTGCCCCAGAATCTCACAATGTGAACTTTCACATTAACTTACGATACAATGAAACATTTGTATATATAGTTGTGCACCATTTTTTCACTTCCATTAGATAAGTTTATGTTCAAACATCTTATTACAAAATGATTCCTCTTTTCAGCGATTTTTTTATGAAAAACACATATTTGGACCCAAAAATAAAGTAATTTGTATCGTCGTATCTCTGTACCTTTCTCTGTGCAAAACTGTAAGAAACGAAGTTTTTACAACACATTTATTTTTTAATTTATATCCTAGTAACATAAAATGTATTACAGAAATCAACGATTGTATTCATTTTTTCCAAGTTTTGCCCCAAAATCTCATATTATTTACCCAATATCCATCTATAAAAACGGGATTTACATGGAGATGTATTTGGAAGAGCATTTCCGCACTATTAGAAAATTCTAATTTTCTCAAATGATTTTTTATAAAATTATTCCAGTTTCCGGAGATTTTCTCTTTAAAACGCAACTTTTACCCCAAAATTTAGCATTTCCCACCATCTATATTTTTTCTGAAACTCATTACATGTCAGTGATTCTAAAAATCCTAAAATACTTTCTGTTGGAATTTGTTTGACCCTTAAACCTATAATTACTAGACTAAAAGTGAATTATGAGTTATTAACTCTTAATTCGACGCTCCAGTATTGGGGTTTGATCTGGCTGGTTAAAGCCGTTTATAATGTGTCTTTAGAGTTTTGATTCTCAGAAAATGTAAATACCTTGTCATCAGTAGGTTTAGAAACGGTGTACATCTGTCGCTAAATGTACCTGTGGATGGCGGAATAGGGACTTATAGGGTTTAGGCTGCTTAGCATTTTACTTACTCCGATTATTTTCTAGACTGTGTGGGTAAATTTACGGAAGCTTATATACCATTTGAGTTATGACCTGTGACTTACTACTTTTGACTTACGACTTTTGACTTTTGACTTATGAAGCGTGTCTTTTGAAGAAGAGAAATGCGGGAAATTTATTCAAGAAGGAGGAATCAGAGTCTACAGATAGTCCTTGTCGCAGATTACAACAATTACAAGCATAATCAAAAGGCACGGTATATGCCATCACAACATAAAAGGCCTGACAGTAGGGCTACCACCTAGATCAGTGGCAAACAAATGTCACCGGGTGTTTAAAACAGGTTCTACGGTGAAACAGCAGAATTATCGACATTGATTTGTTGTAAAATGCTGTACTTTTCTTTGTTAAACTTATACTTGCATAATCACCTGCTAGTTTGCTGTTGTCATTACTTTTCATACTAATAGCATAGAAACAGTAGGTATAAAAGTCGAACAGAAAATTTAGGTCTACAAAAGTCATAAAACCACAATATCTTTAGATTTTAGTTCATTAATTTAGTTTATGTATTAACTAAATAGTACCATGCAGCCAAACTTAAGCAATACAGTACCACAGGCCTCATACAAATGATGTCCTATTGATACATTTGCTCCCATCCCTAATGTGTTTATGTAGCTAGTAGAGCGCAACCGGCCCTTATGAAACTTTTGTTTATTTCTAAATCGAATTTCCTAATATAAGGCTTCGTCCTGTTCCATAGGTGATCACCAGTTTCAAATAATATGGCCATGATATGAGAAGAAAAATATATGGTTTGTGGATAAATAACCAGACCCTCCTCATTTGTAAATGGTCGCCCCTGTCACAACTTGACTTGTATTTCTTTGTTTGCATTTTCCCCCGGTTTTGCTCTTCGTTACCTGTTTAGGAGTTTAGATTACCCTGAGTTTTTGGGCTTTAATAGACTTATTAAAAATGTATGCTTAACGTTGTTTTTATGTCTTCCTACATCATATATTATGTTCAGTTATAGATATCGTAAGATCTGTTGAGAAATGTAAACCGTAATTCCAAAGTGGAAAAATAGGATGCAGGATTATTTCGTTACAGCATTTGTATGGAACACGAAACTATTTTCTGACATGGCAATTGTATTGTATAAGCACTGTTTACATAAATAGCTAACACTGAAACACATAATTTTCATTTCATGCCCTTTCGCATTTGCGCGCATTTCCTGGTCGACTTGGCTACCGAAATCCTGACCACCGACTGAAATAGTTCAAAATTCATTAATTTGGGCTTGCCATAAGGAATATCAGCGCTCATATGAGCTCTTACATCGCAACATATCGGATCTGCTTCATTCAACATGTTGCTTTCTCTTAATTTAATTTATTGAAAGAACAAATACACCATCGAATCTCTTGACGACGTAGCATTTCCCACCGTGAAGCTGAAGTCCAAGTAGTTTTAGTTTTTCGTATCCATCTACATGCCATATATAATGTAGACCCTTTGCATACTACTTTAGTTTGAGTAAGCGATGTGCCTTCCTCAAGCATATTCCGGCTGAGTCTAGATAATTAGGTCTGTCTAGGCTATTCTGTTTGTATTTATATATACACGAGCATCTTTATGTTTTTCTTATTTTGCCTATTAATGCTGCCTTGTTGGTTAGAGAATAGCTCATGGCGGGGATTTCTTTATTTACACAGTTCCGTTTTATTGGAATGGCAGTAGTGCGGGTAAGTGTGAGGTTTGGTGCACCCTAGAACGTGGTTTAAACCCCCAGCGGCATGTTTGCCACTGACCTTTCCAAGGCGGTAGCCCTATTGTCAACCCTTTTGTGTTTGTGATGTATTATTTGACCTTTTAATCATCCTTAAAATTGTTCTTTGTATTGACTTATGACTTTTGACTTTTGTCTTATACTAACGAATTTTCTTTTATGAAAAAGTAAGCGGGAAAATCTTAAATGGCGAACACTGTGAATGGTTTAATGTAGATACCGAACTGGTTTTCATAACTGTCTCCTGATAACAGCGAGTTATATTAACAGGTATTGTTGTTCTATCAAGTATAAACGTGCAGCCTGGTGATACTTGCAGTAGAACCTAGCTAATAATTGATTTTATAATAGATGACTTTTCAAATCTAGTTGTTTTTCTTTCACGGATTAAACTTTGCATACGGTATCTTCAGACAAATCGACGAGCTAACAACTTGATGCAGAAAAACAATGGTTAGTTCATAGGGTATCAGGTCAAGTGGAAACGACTGAATGTATTACGGGACAGAGTTTTGCAAATTATGAGTGACCTAGACCGTGCCTGATCTGCTTGAGGAAGGCACATCGATGACTCAGACGACAGTACTATGCAAAGGGTCAATATTATATATGGCAAGTAGATGCATACGAAAAACTAAAACTAGGGATGGGAGCAAATTTATCCATATGTCATAATTTGTAAGAGGCCTGTATTGGTTAAGTTTGACTGCATGGTACTATTTAGTCAATAACTAAAATAAATAGGTAAACTAAAATCTAACGACTGCTAATATTAGACAAAAAGGCCATGCCATTAGAATTAGAGACAAATAATTGATTTTTGTTGGTTTTCAATCATGCTTATATAACAAAATCATTTAAGGTGGGATTTTGTGGTTTATGACTTTCATAGACCTAAATTTCCTGTTCGAGTTTTATATCTGCTGTTTCTGTGCTATTAGTATGAAAAGTAATGAAATAAAATAATAGGCAATTCTGCAAGTATATCTTTAACAAATCAAGGTACAGCATTTTTCAACAAATAAACAAATCAAGGTTCATAATTTTGCGGTTTCACCGTAAAACCTGGTTTAAATACACAGTGACCTTTTTGGCCTCTGAACTAGGTAGTAGCCCTATTGTCAACCCATTTATGTTGTGATGTCGTATACCGTGCCGTTTGTTTATACTTGTAATTGTTTTAATCTGCGACAATTACTATCAACCGACTTCAATGGTGATGTGATTTACAAACTTCGCAAAATCCTTGGTCATTATCACTCTCATACAATCTGTTTAAAGTTTACAAATAGAGATAATGAGCCTATCGTTTTGCAACACACTGCATGTTTAATGGTCGACCCTTTTGCAGTTCGACACTAATTGCTTTCCTTTTTTATTGTGAGATCACCGGACAGATTGTTGACCATTTGATGATGTCTACCTAAATCCGCTTAGGACGGTAGCGTTTGATGTTTGTCTTAAATCCTGTCTTGTCTTATCCTTAATGGTTTGTTCTCTTGTAGTCATGGCTTCTGCCAAGTCATTGAGTACTTGCTTTGTGGCTTTCTAGTCTTTTTTTTATATTATATATACATGGTCATTTATGTATTTGACTTATACTGACTATTAATGCTGCCTTGTTGGTTAGTGAGTATAACCTGTCGGGGATATCTTTATCTACACTGTCCTGTTTTATTGGGATGACACTATGGTAAGAGTGCAGTTTGATGCACCCTAGAACCTGATTTAAACCACCATCTGTATGTTTTGAGACTGACCTTTCCAAGGCGGTAGCCCTATTGTCAACCCTTTTATGTTTGCGGTGTCATATCTTGCCTTTTATTCATTTTGTAGTTGTTGTTTGTTTATGTGCGTGTTTTGTGGTTGACTGTGGTCCTTGAATGCTGCAGTTCGACTATTATATCCACTTATTGTGGATTTCTATGATTATTTTATTTAAAAGCTACATTTACTGTTTGAATGCTGCATTGGTGGTTAGAGAATAGTTCATGGCGGGGATTTCTTTAATACACTATACCGTTTTATTGGGATGACAGTAGGGTAAGTGTGAGTTTTGGTGCACCCTAGAACCTGGTTTAAAGCCCAATCGGCCTTCTTTGCCACTGACCGTTCCACGGCGGTAGCCCTATTGTCAACCCTTGTGTGTTTGTGATGTCTTATTTGGCCTTTTATTCATTTTATATATAGTTGTTTTTTTGTTTCTGTGTGTGTTTGTGGTGGACTGTCGTCCTTGAATGCTACTTTCATATTCATGAAGCAAATTATTTAATATTGCTTTTATGTTTAACAAATTTGGCATTTGACGGTCAAAGTATAGACAATAGAAACTGGACAATCCTTACCACTGACTGTTTGATAATTATTTTAGAAAAGTCCAATCTTTACAATTTACAATCAACTTTTTCTTTTCATTGGCACGTTATCTGCAGAATCACCAACCGGTACAACCCGTAGACATGACAGACTTGGTCAATTTCCTGTTGTTTCATTGTTCACCGCTTCGTTCTTTGCAAGCATCCATCATTTTACTGATTTGAATATGTTTTATTTTCACTTGAATTATCTTTGAAAACCGCGAGCTTACTTCATATTCTGTGTAAACTATCAATCAATCAATCAATAGAAAAAGTAAATACTTGTCTCATTCTTTGCCCTTCAGAATCTGATTCCTCCATCTTGTATAAATTTCCCGCATTTCTCTTCTTCAAAAGGCATGCTTCATAAGTCAAATGTCGTAAGTCATAATTCGTAAGTCACAGGTCATTACTCAAATGGTACCTATAGGCTTCCGTAGATAAGGAAAGTAACGTCCATAGTTGTGTCTCTAACTCAGGAGAGATATACTATTAACAGTTTTGAATACGAATCATTAAAGAAAAAATGATGCATGTTAAAGCTTGTTGGCGGTAGATTTAGAAGTTGGAAAAGGAAGACACGAAGATTACATGGTTTATTTTAAATTAATAGAAGTAAAAGCAGAATTTGGCAACGTCATTTATGCAATTAGTGAAGATAACAACTTGGTACACGATCAACATTTAGACGATCAATTAAATGTAAACAAGCAAGGTTTTATGCAAGGTTAATATAGCTGCCTTGAGAAAATGTCATTATATCTTGGGAGGAACTAGGAATATAATATAAAAATAATATATCAAGTCCCAGGGCTTAACACATACTGAAAGAAAAACCATATATTTCCCAAAAATATAAATATTTCCTGAAACGTCAGGCATTTTCAACATGTAACCCATTCGGATACATTTTAAAGCCGCCATCTGGTTATTTATTTGTAACGACTAATTCTAAATTAGAGAAGACAAATGATATGTTACTCGTTAAATTAAAAAAGCGTATACTTTTGGGAATGTTGTTCATGTGAAGAAGGAGTTGGTGTCGTATTGCCTTACCCTATAATACAGATCACATGAGATAAACGTCGCGTCTATGTCTCATGGGAGTGTCGCTGTTACTAGGGATTCCAAGAAAAAGATGATGATTATCAATTGTCAGTCTCATGAATTGAGTTTGATTGGTGTATTGGTTGATTGCTGTTCAAATCCAATTTCCGCAAAGCGACAATAGGCGACCGTGTGTCGGTGAAAGGATCTTTAAACTGCGGGAGAGAGATACTGATCTGCTAAGTCTTACTCGTTTTTTGGGAGATCAGCTCGAGCCCGTGTAAGACGTGGTTTAGTACAAACAGTCGGGATGTTTCTGTTTTTACGAGATTATCAGTATCGTAAGGCAACCAATGAAAGAGCTCACAAATAAATGTAATGCAAATTCCCTTCGTATCCTTGTGTTCGAATTGACAAGTATGTGCTCCTATTTGTCATATAAAATACGTCTCTTGTATTTACTTTTCAATGTAAATAGCTTTGTTGACGAAGTTTGAACTTAAAACCAGGTAAACGATTTTGAATGAATAAAAATAATTCAAAAATACAAAACTATCGATATATTTTATCCACGTACATATTGGTTTTGGTTTTAAACAACGACATACATACATATCAATAAGTTCATAAAATGAGAAAGACAAATATGCGTTGTTCATTACAGCGGCATACATTCGACGTCCACTGTATGACGTAACATATCAACAGAGTTGTTGTTCATTAAAGCGGTATACACTCGGCGTCCATTGTATGATGTTACATATCAATAGCGTTGTCGTTTGTTACAGCAGAATACATTCGGCGTCCACGTAACATCACTAGCATTGTTGTTCATTACAGCGGCATACATTCGGCGTCCATTGTATGACGTAACATATCAATAGCGTTGTTCTTCATTACAGCGGAATACATTCGGCGTCCTTTATATGACGTAACCTATCAATGGCGTTTTTGTTCATTACAGCGACATATATTCGGCGTCCATTGTATGACATAACATATCAATAGCGTTGTTGTTTATTATAGCGGCATACGTTCGGCGTCCATTGTATGACGTAACATTTCAATAGCGTTTTTGTTCATTACAGCGGTATACATTCGCTGTCCATTGTATGACGTAACATTTCAATAGCGTTTTTGTTCATTACAGCGGTATGCATTCGGCTTCCATTGTATGATGTAACGTATCAATAGCGTTGCTGTTTATTATAGCGGAATACATTCGGCGTCCATTGTATGACCCAGCATATCAATAGCGTTTTTATTCATAACAGCGGTATACATTCGGCGTCAATTGTATAACGTAACATATCAATAGCTTTGTTGCTTAATACAGAGGAATACTTTCGGCGTCCATTGTATGACGTAACATATCAATAGCGTTGTTGTTTATTACAGCGGATACATTCGGCGTCCATTGTATGACGTAACATATCAATAGCGTTTTTGTTTATAATAGCGGTATACATTCAGCGTCCATTGTATGACGTAACATATCAATAGCATTTTTGTTTATAATAGCGGATACATTCGGCGTCCATTGTATGACGTAACATATCAATAGCATTTTTGTTTATTATAGCGGTATACATTCAGCGTCCATTGTATGACGTAACATATCAATAGCGTTTTTGTTTATAATAGCGGTATACATTCGGCGTCCATTGTATGACGTAACATATCAATAGCATTTTTGTTTATAATAGCGGATACATTCGGCGTCCATTGTATGACGTAACATATCAATAGCATTTTTGTTTATAATAGCGGTATACATTCAGCGTCAATTGTGTGACGTAACATATCAATAGCGTTTTTGTTTATAATAGCGGTATACATTCAGCGTCCATTGTATGACGTAACATATCAATAGCATTTTTGTTTATAATAGCGGATACATTCGGCGTCCATTGTATGACGTAACATATCAATAGCATTGTTGTTTATTATAGCGGTATACATTCAGCGTCCATTGTATGACGTAACATATCAATAGCGTTTTTGTTTATAATAGCGGTATACATTCGGCGTCCATTGTATGACGTAACATATCAATAGCATTTTTGTTTATAATAGCGGATACATTCGGCGTCCATTGTATGACGTAACATATCAATAGCATTTTTGTTTATAATAGCGGTAAACATTCAGCGTCCATTGTATGACGTAACATATCAATAGCGTTTTTGTTTATAATAGCGGTATACATTCAGCGTCCATTGTATGACGTAACATATCAATAGCATTTTTGTTTATAATAGCGGATACATTCGGCGTCCATTGTATGACGTAACATATCAATAGCATTGTTGTTTATTATAGCGGAATATATTCGGCGTCCATTGTATGACGTAACATATCAATAGCGTTTTTGTTTATAATAGCGGTATACATTCAGCGTCCATTGTATGACGTAACATATCAATAGCGTTTTTGTTTATAATAGCGGTATACATTCAGCGTCCATTGTATGACGTAACATATCAATAGCGTGTTTGTTTATAATAGCGGTATACATTCAGCGTCCATTGTATGACGTAACATATCAATAGCATTTTTGTTTATAATAGCGGTATACATTCAGCGTCCATTGTATGACGTAACATATCAATAGCGTTTTTGTTTATAATAGCGGTATTCATTCAGCGTCCATTGTATGACGTAACATATCAATAGCGTTTTTGTTTATAATAGCGGTATACATTCAGCGTCCATTGTATGACGTAACATATCAATAGCATTTTTGTTTATAATAGCGGATACATTCGGCGTCGATTGTATGAGGTAACATATCAATAGCGTTTTTGTTTATAATAGCGGTATACATTCAGCGTCCATTGTATGACGTAACATATCAATAGCATTTTTGTTTATAATAGCGGATACATTCGGCGTCCATTGTATGAGGTAACATATCAATAGCATTTTTGTTTATGATAGCGGTATTCATTCAGCGTCCATTGTGTGATGTAACAAACAAATAGCGTTTTTGTTTATAATAGCGGTATACATTCGGCGTCCATTGTATGACGTAACATATCAAAAGCATTTTTGTTTATTACAGCTGAATACATTTGGCGTCCATTGTATGACGTAACACATCAATAGCGTTGTTGTTTATTATAGCAGAATACGTTCGGCGTCCATTGTATGACGTAACACATCAATAGCATTGTTGTTTCTTACAGAGGAATACATTCGGCGTTCATTGTATGATGTAACATATCAACAGCGTTGTTGTTTATTACAGCGGAATACATTCGGCGTCCATTGTTTGACGTAACATATCAATAGCGTTGTTGTTTTTTTACAGCGGAATACATTCGGCGTAAATTGTATGACGTAACATATCAATAGCGTTGTTGTTTATGACAACGGAATACATTCGGCGTTTATTGTGTTACGTAACATATCAATAGCGTTTTTGTTTATAATAGCGGTATACATTCGGTGACCATTGTATGACGTAACACATCAATAGCGTTGTTGTTTATTACAGCAGAATGCATTGGGCGTCCATTGTATGACGTAACATATCAATAACGTTGTTGTTTATAACAGCGGAATACATTCCGCGTCCATTATATGACGTAACTTATCAAGAGCGTTTTTGCTCATTATAGCGGAACATATTCGGCGTCCATTGTATGACGTAACACATCAACAGCGTTGTTGTTTATTATAGCGAATACATTTGGCGTCCATTGTGTGACGTAACATATCAATAACGTCTTTGTTCATTAGAGAGGTATACATTCGGCGTCAATTGTATGATGTAACATATCAATAGCGTTGTTGTTCATTACAGCGGTATACATTCAGCGTCCATTTTTTGACGTAACATAACACTAGCGTTATTGTTTATAACAGAGGAATACATTCGGCGTCCATTGTATGACGTAACACATCAATAGCGTTGTTGTGTATAACATAGGAATACATTCGGCGTCCATTGTATGACGTAACATATCAATAGCTTTGTTGTTTATTACAGCGGAATACATTCGGCGTCCATTGTATGACGTAACGTATAAATAGCGTTGTTGTGTATTACAGAGGAATACATTCGGCGTCCATTGTATGACGTAACATATCAATAGCTTTGTTGTTTATTATAGTGGAATACATTCGGCGTCCATCGTAATATATCAATAGCATTTTTGTTCATTACGGCGGTATACATTCGGCGTCCATTGTATGACGTAACATATCAATAGCATTGTTGTTTATTATAGCGGAATATATTAGGCGTCCCTTGTATGACGTAACATATCAATAGCGTTGTTGTTTATTTCAGCGGAATACATTCGGCGTCCATTGTATGACGTAACATATCAATAGCGTCTTTTTTCTTTACAGTGGAAAACATGGGTCGCCTGCTGTATGACGTAAAATTTAAAATATGCAGGATAATGTTATTCGGATGCATGTGTTTTGTTCATACAGGTAATATATAGAATCTGGTCTCAATGAGTTGGTTCATTTATACACCGAGATTGGCTTACCACCGAGCAACTGTTATCACAGTTGGAACTTTCTTGCGCTTAAAAATAGATCTGCGTTATTCGGTTCTTGTTTATTTCTTAAAATGTGCAACTATTTCCTCTTTTTTTGTTGCAGTTGACAATAACGAAATTCATTATTTGATACAGGTTTGGATATGCCTGAATGTTTCTGAGCTCAGATATGAGTATCTAGTACTGGGTAGTGATACATTGGAAAATGTACGTGCAATGGACACATTCAAGAGGGTCTCTTCAAACTACTGATATTAAACACAATTAAATTGGTCAACCCCGTTTTTTTGCTGGATAATACTTGCAACAGACTTCAAGTTTCACACAGAAAATATTTTTTAAATAATTCAGGAAGTTCTATAATGGTCCAGAGGGGTCCTGCTACGTATGTAGAGCAATGCAAAATTAACTGTTTTGTGAGACGTTAAAACGACTTCTATCAGCTCTGTAGTACGGTGTAGTTACCCCGTCAGAATAACTCACACCTATCAAATCTCATACATTGGCAGGTTTGTGTTAAATCACGCTGACACGCTTACGTTCCCCGTTCTGACGCATTCTGAACATGTGACCAAATTTGTTTTGTCGGGGATTTTTTATTTTTTATAAAATCTAGTTTACCTATCCGATTGCTTCACCCTAAAATGATACGCAAGAAATCAACACGCCTTTATGTTGCTGGGACGTCGAAATGTGAGTTAAATTGTGTGTTAAACATAAGCTGAATAATTATCATGTGCCTTAATGATGTCAACTGTAGGGTTATTTGTGAACAGTGTTACGAGAATACTTCCAAGCTTAAATTCATGGAATTTAAACATATACCTTCTCGGGATAACTGGGGAAAACCGTCAACCCCGGAGCTCCATCTCACTATTGACTTCCGTTGGGCTTTGACAGCAATGATAACTATATTTCTCTAACTTCCATTTATTGAAAGTTAGATCATGGTATAGCTCCACCCCTGAATTATGCTGAATTAATGCTTGCATTTACCAAAGGAAATTATAGCAACCATACTCGAACAAAATATGAAATGGATTTTTGACACGGCTGAGAAGTAAAGTTATTTGATAATATAATTTTACCGCGTCATTCCCAAACTTGAAAATATAAGCACCTCAGGGCTACAAGTCTATGCACAGCAATTGCTATATTTGCCAAAAAAACAATTTAAAAATGGTCCCGTGAGTGTCGTATGCCTAGTCAACACGTCATACAATCTGTGACAATGGTACCGACACCAGATGCCTATCTTGGGGTATGAATTGTGCCGGGCTTGATGATAACGAACAAGGTAATGAACATTTCTATTGGCACAAGTGTAACTTAATTGATTGATTGTATTATCAGGGCGACCAAAAAAAGGCAGCTGGGCAGAATAATTGATATTTACCAACAATGAAAAGGTACAAAATGAAAATCGTCAACGCATAATATCATGTTTGGATTTGTTAAATATCATTTTGACGATACGAATACAAAAGATAGGGTAAAATAGTGCCTATCTAACCAAACAAATGTCATGATGTGGTTCTGAAGTTTGCATTTAACGATTTGACTCAATATTTATAATGTCACGTGATACAGTCGTTCATTAAATATTGTTTAAGATGCACTGGTCCTTTTCCTACTTGATACGTCAGCTTAATGTCCAGGAATCTGAAACATAATACACATAGGGAAGATTTTAAAACTCTTTTCAGTAAATTCTTAGCCAAAGTATTGCTATTTGGCGCAACACATCTTATTGTCATGGATAATCATTAACATATTTCAAAATAAAGTATCTTGGGTCTAAACATATTAATGCCATTGATCCTTTATTATTTGAGTTTAATTATTCTTAGAGCTATATTTGTAGATATTTCTTTTTTACATGGGCTTATATTAAATCATATGACATATGCAGGCAAAAAGTAACAATTTGTTTTTATTTCATCCTTAAACTGGATGCAATTAATAAAACTAGGTATCAGAAAATCAGGAGTGAATCCTTCAAATAAGCTCGGTGATGACTTTACATGTGTTTTAGGAGTACGTCAACTCCTTTCTATATCAATGTTTATAAATGAAATGGAAGAAGACTTTATATTGAAAATGTGTGACAGCATTGACGTAGATGTGATCACATATTTTATTATTCTATATGCTGATGATATTGTGATTATTTCAGAAACTACACATAGTTTACAGAAAGGATTTGACATTCGTCTTGATTATTATAACGTTGAAAATTAAAAGTCAATGTATTGAACAAAAAGAAGTTTTTTTATGGAAGGTGGTCCATTAGCTTGAGATCTTTGACATACTTATGATGATAATGTAATAGAAATTGTTAAGTCTGTATCATATCTGGGAATTAGATGTTCAGGCTCAAAAGCATCTTTAAACTAAATATGTATCTATACAAACTTACAGATATCAGTATACAGCCCAAACTTGGTTTATTTGAAAAAAGTATTAATCCAATTATAAATATGTCTTTCATGTTTGGGGATTTACAACAGCTTTACACACTTTTTTTGCAAACGACTATTAAATGTCACCACAACGATTTTATTTATGGGGAATTAGGAAGAACGATAAATACTGATAAAGGTGATCCTTTTAGAGCAACAAACACAACTAAGAGAATAAAGCAGCAGACTCGGATTTACTGAGTCTTTTCATGAGAAGTTATGTAAGAAGCATCACCTCTCACGCCCTCTAGCACCGGCTTAAGCGATATTCTACTTTAAAGCCACCCACATTGGGCTCGTTTGTCCCAAAGGACCAGTAAAAATAACACTACTGATTCGTAGCACGGGGAGACATTTTACAGCCGCAACACTGCACTAAAAGAACGCTAGTGTGAATGTCAATAAATACTGATAAAGGTGATCCTTTGAGAGCAACAAACACAACTTAGAGAATAAAGCAGCAGACTCGGGTTTATTGAGTCTGTTCATGAGAAGTAATGAAAGAAGCAACACCTTTCACGCCCCCTAGCCGGCTTAAGCGGTATTCTACTTCAAAGCCACCCATATTGGGCTCGTTGGTCCCTAAGGACCAGTGAAAGTAGAGTCTTGTAATACAAAGATAAATAATAATAACTATGTATTGTCTGCAAATATTAATCATGAATGAATATACGTATTGAGGACGTGTTTACAATATGCTGATAGTGGATGCTGAGCTTTATCCGAGATTTCTTTAAGCGGTCTCTTATGCGTTTCAAGATCGGCTACTTGTGTTCCTCTAAATCTGAGGAAATGCATGACTGTATGCTATTTGCACATATTTAAACTCAGAGAAGCATAGTGTAAGTATACCTTGGTGCTTCCGGGTGAGGCTGTATGGATAGTTTACCCTTTATTGTCGTATCTTGGGTAACCAATAATGGGTCGTCGAGGTATAGCAATGTCTGCGACCAATGAGTATCCCTAGAAATATTACATGTGTATATATATATGTATATATTTATATATATATATATATATATATGTTTGTGTGTAAAACACTTATCACGAGAGCAGAGACAGGTTAGGGGACTTGCAATACCAGAAAATCTGCATAGTGAAATTTCGCTGTTCACGTAGTTAAAGATGTAACTAGGCGAATTCTAAAAAAAAAAGTAAAGAAAAGACAACACTCTATTTTATAACCTATATTTCAATAAAGCCTACACATTAACTAAACTAATGAAACAAATGGTCCTATAGAAATCACAGCACCCAAACGCACTGGCACCGTAGATTCGCACTGAACCACAAACAAAGAATAAATTAACTATGCAATGAAAAGGAAAACACAATACAAATAGTGGTAAAGACAGGGTTACAAACTTGGAACGGTCAGTAGGCAATATGGCCTACTGGTTAACTTAAATCTAGTTTAAGTGTGCACAAGCTCGCTATTATCCTGTCTTCAGCACTCAGATTGACAAGACGGTGTAAATAAAAGTACATCCCATCAAAAGTAAATCTCTAACAATAACGAATTTCAAAAGATGCAATCATGGAGTCCCATGGGGTTGTCCGGTCTTCGTAAAAGAGAAATGTGAAGCGTAGTCAGGAAATCCGTCAGACCCCTTTAATTTCCAAAGTTTATAGATCACATCTCCATAGAATAAAGATTATGCTATTCCTAGTCGCACAAACGTTTTTATATAATCATCTGAAATCGAGAGATGAATCGCGGAATGCTGCTATGATATCCGAACGGTTGGCTTTATTCAACGTGAGCTATGGTGGATAAATGTTAGTGACCATATGAGCAAAGCCTCCTTAATCTGAATAAGGCGATGTAGTAAGGCTAATACTCTCTGGAAACCCGACAGTAAACCACGTGGTGAAACCATGGATCTGTGTGTGTCCAAAACATTGGAATGTGAACTCTCTCTGTAAATACAGCAAACAAACAGTAAACCAATGGTGAAACCATGGATTGATCTGTGTTACACAAAGCATTGGAAAAAAACTCCCTCTGTAACTAGAGCAAACACAATTTAATACAATTTACTAAACAGTGGGTTTAGTTATTGATTAACAATTATTGTCAATAATTACGAGACCAAATCGTCCCATTGTCTGAGTCTGCATAAAATAACTGTATTCAAATATAAATATACACAACGGAAACTAAATGATTAAATCAATTATTATGCAAGGAGTAATTTGTAAATCGCCGAACACTAAAAATACAAAACTATTGTCTCATCTCATCAATCTCACGAACGGCTGTGAAAAGTACTTGCTACCGTTCACGCCCTCAGTCCAGTGTTGAGCAGAACTAAATATTTAAAATATCAAGTACGAAAATGTAAGCCATCTCGAAGGTGGTATGCATATGACGGTAAACACGGAACCTTAATTGTGGTACTTTCAGAGCATTCCATGGCCAGCTTCGTACGGTCCCAGTTTCTAACAAAAGAAAATGTAGATTATTGTTTGCAAAATACCGAATGCGTATCTGATCGGGTCCAGTGATTTATTCTTATATTCTGATGTTCTACTTTAGCAATATTAAAATATATATAAAATGTCCTTCGTGACACCAACACATAGACAGCAAATATAGATATAAAATCGAAAGGAAACGTAGCATTCACAACGTTGACAATAGGACTACCGTCTTGTAACGGCCAGTGGCAAAAAGGCCACTGAGAGTTTATACCAGGTTCTAGGGTGCACCAAACCTCACACTTACACTACTGTCATCCCAATAAGACGGGACAGCGTAAATAAAGAAATCCCCGCTTTGAACTATTCTCTAACGAACGAGGCAGCATTAGTAGGCAATATAAGTAAAACATAAAGATGCTCGTGTATATATAGAAATACTAAAAAAACAATAGCTAGAAAGCCACAAAGAAGATAAGCAATGACTTGGCAGAAGCCAGAGCAATAAGAGAACAAGCCATTGAGGGCACATATAAAAAAGATTTATTAACAATTTCTTAACATATTTATCATACATACATGTATAAATATTAGTGTTGCTTTAAAAATGGAAGAAAATGTGTATGTAACTGACGGTTTTAAACAAAGCAAATTGGCGCTATACTGAGTTCATAAATACGGCATTGATTGTTCTTTTTGTTTATTTAAATAAAAAGGTATTTCGTTTTCAGGAAGAGAGTAGATGCGCATGTTTAACATAACATGTAACGTTCAAAAACACACACAAAAATAAACAACAATTACAATAATAAGGAAGAGGTTTGTTTTGTATGGTGTTTTACGTCATTTTCAACACATGGTTAGGTTATATATGACGGTCGATTTTTTCTGGTGGAGTCAGACCACCCACTTTTCCTGGGTAGAACCAGTACTGTACACCTCCCGCCATACGCAAGAATCGACACTTCCTCACTTACAAGTCGAGCTCCAAGTGCAGCGGTGAGAGGCGAAGGTTTACAACGCAACGGCGTTAACCATTCGGCCACGGCTACTACGGAAGAGGCAAGATATGTGAATTCAACATAAAATGTATACCAGCATTGTATCGAAAACAGCATCTGGTTAAAAGTATTACAAATACTTCAGTATGTTTTAAACAACAATCATGAAAATCAACTGAAATTACAAAGTGAAATAATCAAAGCATTTGCAAATGTACCTGGACGTTCTGTTTATCGTCTAGTGTGACATATTTCAGATCAAAATTGCATATTTGTTGAGCGTGGGATTGAACACTCTCCGGTGGCAGACTAATGACGTGCACTTGCTCTGAAAACAGATCAAAATAAAATAAAATCATGGAATTTGCTAGACAAATATCAAAACAACCGATTTCTATCGTTTGGTGTAACGTCATACTGTCTCTCATAAAATTCAAAGACAAAAACGTAATCAAATATCACATCTAAAGTATTGCATTTCAAAAGATAATTGAACGTTTTGCAAGTGTTTTAGAGAACACCAGAATAAAGGCATAGATACCTCAACTACAGCATATAGTTGTACACCTATATATCAGTACCTAAATAGTAGTTTTGAAAAACTTACTGGCTATACATTGTTGTGCATGTGATTTCATAGATTCCATTGACAATTTATAGACAGATCGTATAGCTGACCAAAATTCTGATCTGAAATAAATTGAAAACATACAAGACTTAAAGCACATATATATTATACATACATAAAAGACCACGGCCAGTACTGGACGAAATTTAACTATTTCATTAAAACGCGTTGCAATTGAAATTGAAATAAAAATAATAATTTTAAGAATAAACAGTTGATTTATTTGTTTACGGATATTGGCAATCAAAAGGTTTAATAAACTGTATATCATGGCACAAACCATGGCAATACAAGCTTAACATCTAAGAAAATTAAATATAAGTATATATATATATAGGTGGGAAAAAAACCCCATTTATACAGTGCTACAGTTTATAAAAACCCATGCGCTTTCGGCTAACGCCTACATCAGGGATACACAAACACGAAAAGAACAAATACGAAACAAAACAACATTACAATACACGGCAGTTTTAATAAAACTCTTTACAAAAAACACTTATCGTTTGGCAGTGTTGCAGGGACTGGTTACTTTGAATAGACACTCTAGAGCCAAATGTGATACTAATAAAAGAACATATCTGGTTGCATGAGGGTAAAACTGTACGCTGACATTTAGTTATGAAGAGATAGTGAATATGTGAAAAGATAACACAAACCCTTCCTCAAAACCTGAAACCTAAAATCGATACTGCAGGATACGGTATAAAGCAACTCCAAAGCTAATAAAAACAATGCATAGGGCTAAAATAGTAAAAAAAAAAAAGGGATATATTTTGATCAAGGGAAGTAACCAAAGTACTAATAATAGATCATTGCTGGTTGGATGAAGATAAACTTGTACGCTGACATTTATGATTAGTTTTAAAGAGAGAATGTGTGAGTGAATAACCCTACCTCAGTAATCAGGTAAAAAACACAAATTATTACATATCTTGATCAAATGTGAATGCATTTGATTCTAATTTGATTCTCATTTAGGGACTCGAGGCACAATATTTATAAAACGGGTTTTGTACTCCTATGTAAAGTGGCCCTTCTACAGATGTACTATGTTACAGAGTTTTGACCTTATGACACAAACTCCTAAAATACCCTTTGAGATTTCAAGTTTAAGTATGGTGTTTTTCTTACTTAGGATGTGAAGATGCACAATAATGTATTGAATTGTGTGGGTAGCCGGGTCAAAAAATAATGTATATCTTGTCCAAATGTGAAGCGTTATGATTCAAATTTGGAATTGTCATTTATGGACTCGAGGCACAACATATATAAACTTGGGGAACTTGCAGTAATTTACTATAAAGGAGTTTGAGTTTCCGCATTTTGACGCTAAATCTCTCTGTGCCTTTTGAGATTTCATGTTCATGTGTGATGTATTTCTTAGTTACAGATGTGTAGATGCACAATAAGTGTTCGTGTTTTGGCTCCATCCAATAGGGGATAATCGGGTAAAAATACACAACCACCACATACTCCATATAGCAATTAGAGCGATACAGGCCCTCTTGGGACTCTGGTTTAATATAGTGCGCGTGCAGGTAATCTCAAGAAGAAGAAGACATTTTATTGATTTAAACTATTACATAGTTTTTCATCATATAAATACAAATTTACAGAAATAATTTAAGCACATTGAATAAATTAGTACAATTTCACCTATTTATAAAATATTGCGTGAAAAAAAATACAATTCGTGTTGAATGAAAACAATCACGAAAAAACAACAACAAAAAAACAATATGGAGAAAATCTACTGCATTACAATAGAATGACTTTTATATCTTGAGGATGAACAAGCTTATAAGTTATTTATCATGGTAGGTCTTAAAGAGAATGCTTTTGAAATGTATTTTCTAAAATTGATGACTTGTTTTTTGTTAGATGACTGAAGGAGAGCATTAAGTTTAAAAATGCTTGTCCTTTGTATGACGGTAATATCGTTTGATATATTTACTTCTGATTGTATTATAAGCAGGGCATATTAAGTTAAAATGGAACTCGCCCTCAATATCGTTAGTGTTACCTATTTTACAAATCCTTTTATTTATTTCTAGTCTTTCGCGAGAATACCTCCCTGTTTTGATCCTAAAATTATGAGCGGACAAACGTAATCTGGTTAAAACATTGCGATCGCGCCTTGTGTGCAATACATCTAAATAAGTATCAGATTCAAAACGATGCTTTACCGATTTGTACAGGGTCAATACTTTATTAGTTTCCAGGTCGAAAGTCCTGTTTTGAATATACTTATCTATCAATCTTGCTTGAATACCTTTATAAAGTGTATGGGATTTAATGAGGAACGGTCAAGCCATGCATACATAAAACCACTAGTATTTAGTAATGACTTGACTTTTGAAACCTAATTATTTAATCTAATCACAACTAAGGATCTTACAAAGTTTGTAAATCAGGTCAGCGTATAAACGACCTGTGGTACTCATTTGATATACACACCATTGAAATAATGAATGTATGTGTTAATGCATTATCTGCAGTTGTAACAAACATGTACCTGTTTGCATAATCGCTGTCCGAGAAGGCTGCCAGGTAAAGGGCTGCAGTAGAAGGTAGCATCTGTCCATCCTATAAAGTTAAAGAGAAATAAGTAAGAAAAAAACTGTATTACACATAAGCTTATATGTATATCTAACTGTATCAGTAATATTGTAGCTTTTAACATGTGCATATGCAAATCTGGGACACATTTCTGTTCATGCATGTTCCCATGTAATTACATGGCATATGTAGCCAGAACGTATATGCTTCACTCTAAAAGTTTAAGTCTAAAGTGAACGAGCCTTGATTATTAATCGGACGCTTAGTATAACAAGTAATGGCAATGGTTGCCGCCTTGGAACGGTAAATAGCTAAACTGTCACTCAGAAGAATGAATTGCGTTGTGAGTATAGTATCTGCGATGTTCATGAACGCACAATATGTATTATTTAGTCCACAGTCACTGTAACAGAACGCTGTCAAATGCATTTTAGCGCTTCCGTGGTCGTAGGGTTACCGACGTTGCGTTCTAAACCTTTCGCCTCTCACCGCTGAGGGTTCGAATCCCAATGGGAGCTCGACTTGTAGGTGATAATGTGCTGATTCTTACAGATTGCGGGACGTATACAACTCTGGTTCTACCCAGAAACAATTGAGTGATCTGCCTCTACCACACAAAACAATCGACCGTCATATAAGGCCTAAAATGTGTGAAAAATAACGTCAAACGCCATTCAAACTGACAAATGAAATACAAACGAAAGCAAAAATAAAGGCAGAAAAATGGAATATCACAGAAAGCCTTTTGAAATAAAATGTTCAGTTTCTGCTTTCTAAATATTTCCCCACAAATTACATGTACTAGAAGCAGATAATAAACAAAAGAATGAGTCCATACCTTTTTCAACCACTGGTCCCTACACTGAATCACAGATGGTAACATAGATTCATACAACAAACAGTAGCCCTGTATACAATAATCATAGAGTTATACAATAAACAGAAGCCCTGAAATACAAGAATTATAGATTCATACAACAAACAGTAGCCGTGATATACAAGAATTATAGATGTATTCAACAAACAGTAGCCCTGAAATACATTAATTATAGATTCATACAACAAACAGTAGCCCTGATATACAATAATTATAGACGTATACAACAAACAGTAGCCCTGACATACAATAATTATAGTTGTATAAAACAAGCAGTAGCCCTGGAAAATAAGAATTATAGATTCATACAACAAACAGTAGCCCAGAGATTCAATAAATATAGATTCATACAACCAACAGTAGCCCTGACATACAAGAATTATAGATATATACAACAAGCAGTAGCCCTGAAATACAATAATTATAGATTCAAACAAAAACAGTAGCCCTGACATACACGAATTATAGATTCATAAAACAAGCAGTAGCCCTGAATTACCACAAAAAATACCGCTGAAATACAAGAATTCAAATCAGAAATAAACAAAGATAGGGGAAATAAATAATTGTTAATATACTTAACGGTCATTATGGTTGGTATTAGTAACACATCTGCATTAAAATGGATGAGAGAAGGAGTGTCAATATAACGGATTTTTAAAATAAAAAAGTGAATAACTGAAAAATTATTAAGATGAAAATTTTAATAGTTTTTCAGTTATTCGCTTTGTTTATTTTAATATTCCGTTATATTGTGTGTGTGTGTGTTTCTAAGTGTTACCTATATATCAATGTTTACCTGTTGCATTGCAAGTTTGTTATGGGTTTGGCTTTGAAGAACACCTAAAGTTAGAATAGATGTAAACATGTTTATCATTTATGCAAATTATTTATGCAAATTCATTTTGATGATTTAGACTGTTCTCATAGGGACTGTTTTAAAGGGGAAGCTTTTGGAATAATCTCTGACAGTATATAAACAGACTTTGGGAGCAGCTCAGCAGTTCAAATCAGAAGATTAGTATTCAGTAAAAGGTTAATTTTGAATTGGATGCTTTTAAAAATATAAAACATATTTGTAAGAGGATTTACTTATGATTGTGCTCATTCTTAATAACAGTGAAATTGGATATTTGGACTAAATATTGCAAATATTGGAAATTAATTTGGACCTAAAGGATAATAAACATTTGGACTAAAGAGACCCTTTTTGTTTTGGATTAAAGAGACACACTTTCTATGAATTAAAGAAAAAAATGGATCATTTTATTCGGACTTTATTCAACAATTGGATATTAATGAAAAGCTGGATTTGTGTATTCTGTGCATTCTGTAAGTGAATATTGTATGTAAATAAATGTGTTCCTTTCTCGTTACATTTAACACTTTTAACACTAAGGAGTATTAGTCACTAAATCAAGGGAGAATCCCAACGGTTTGCCATTATGTGTGAACTGTACCGGATGAGTGCGTCGTTGTGTCTGTATTGATGAGCATCGTTTCTCTTGAAGTGTGCAGTGTTATCGCTGTAGTTGTCGCTGTGGCGGTGAGTGGACGTTGCTGGTAGGTCATACATCCGCTAGTGTTGCGCATATCGGGCATACTTTGTTGCTCCGGCTTCTGCCAAGTCATTGAGTATTTGCTCTGTGGCTTTCTACGCGTTTTTATATCCACATATATATGATTATATATGTGTTATATGTATATTGCCTATTAATGCTGCCTTGTTGTATTTTATAGAAAATATAGCCTGGCGAGGATTTCTGTAATTACAATGTCCTGTTTTATTGGGATGACATAAGGGCAAGAGTGAGTTTGGTGCGCCCTAGAACCTGATTTAAACCCCCAGCGGCATTTTGCCACTAATCGTTCCAAGGTGGTAGCCCTATCGTTTGTGATTGCGATGCCAAATGCCTTGCTTTTTATGAACATTGTTGTTTGTTTTAGTGCTTAGTTTTGATTAACTGTATTCTGTGAGAGCTTTGTTTTTATTCGGCATTCTTTTATTAGTGATACCATGCCGATCAGTCTATGTGACAATTTTTAACCTGTACCTTTATGCTATATTTTTGGTGCTTGTTTTGTGACCCTGTACAGTTATATTACAGCATTAGAGTTTGATTTTTGATTGTCACAGGATGACCCTAGTGGTTGGGGCTAACTCAGGAAAGAATCAATGACGGTGAATACATTCACATAAGTTTAATGCAACTTTTAAAATATGTTAAATTATAAAATATATATACAATTATCTAAAAAAAACAAGCGAATACACAGATGAACTATGAAAAGAATGTTCTCATGAACGTTTAAGACGTTCTTAGTATTGTAACAAATACTGAAAGTGTCGACTGATTATATACGACACTAAAGTGTTGTTGAAGTTATAACAATGTTGATCTATGATCTAGCGCGATAACTGTGATGCGCGAGAGCTCATGAAGATGATGATGCGCAAATCCTATGGGTGTTTGTCCTCAAATGTCTTCTATAAGGGTTGATGATGCGATATGCAAGATGATTAACCTCCACTGAGGTTGTGGGTGATGTTCCTCCAGTGAGGACTGATAACGGGCCCGCCTTGTGTCCCGGGGTTTGTCGCTACTACAACTTGGCCATGCTGAGCAGGTACGGGGACCGTCTCCACCGCTCTTTATGTTAGATGTGGACGCTTAGCTCCACTCCAGAAAGCTTACATCCACACCTGGATGGCTTATATCCAACCCTGGATGGCTTATATCCGACCCTGGATGGCTTAGGCTGTAATTATACATACGTTTTAGATGTCGGTTGACAAACATAATAATCTTGCATAATTATCATTACCCAAACAAACCATTATTCAATAAATATATGTAAGCTGTACTAATGATGAGTAGCAATGTATACCTATTCTACAACGCCATGTATACGCCATGTACGTCGCTGTTAATCAAGGTAATATGCGACGTTATCAAATCACTCGTATATTACACTCACTGAGTTATGCATGCACACATGTATGTCACCTAATGCCCACATTATACAACGCTATGCATACGCGTCGAACATTTATACTAGTCACTCATCTCATTGTTAACTAATGTTAACAATCGTGTATTACAATCATTGAGTTATACGCCAACGTTAACTAATGTACCTTTTATACAACGTTATCGAAGTAATATTGTTTTACAATTAATGATCAATTACAATAATTACATCTAATAAAGTAACTTCAAAATCATATGCTAGTCTCAAGTTAATGTTTGAGAAACAGCAAAGCTAACCGAATGTCGTAACCGTCAACCAAGATGACGCCGACCACTGAATACAAATGTACGATAAAAGTTAATAAAAATAAATACTGACCACATATTGCCTGTGAATTTCGCCGTCCAACTCCTGTTCCAAACAAAGCAACTATCAAGCAATCCCGGCAAGAACTAGAAGACAATGGGTTTTATAGCAAACGTTACGCCCAAACCATTATTTCCTCCGTTCAGTCCGTGACATACGTGGCTAAATTCGCAGTATTAAAATATACACGAAAGGCCCCTTACACAATTATGCCGTTTAAGGAAGATAGACCTATACGTTTACATGCATAAGCACACAACTAAACGTATGAAACGGCCTCTCTGGCAACCACTTAAAATGTGCACGCTTTTACGTGTTACATGAATATATCACGGATATTGTGAATTTGTTTCAACTCAGCAATAGATTAGGGTGTAACTAACAGCTTACAAGAGCTATGTACGACCAATACGCTCTATCCGTGACATTTTGTGACAGTGACCCTTTACATTAATGTTGTATTGTGACCACGTGCTGTTATGTTATATAATTATTAGTGCGTGTTGTGCGACCATGTACAGTTGTGTTATACTTTTGGTGTTTGTTCTGTGGCCTTGTCAAATTATTTTATATTAATACTGCTTGTTGTATGGCCACGCCTAATTATATTATAGTATAAGTGTATTTTCTGTGTCGCTGTATAGTTATGTTATATAATACGTTTGTTCTGTGATAATGTGTTTTTGTTTTTTTGCGACCCTGTACATTGTACAGTTATTAGTGCTTGATGTACTCTCACGTACAGTTATGTTATATTGTCAGTGCCTGTTGTGTGAGCCTTTACATTGATGTTATATGATTAGTTTGTTCTGTGATCATGTACAGTTATAGTATTAGTGTTGTTTTGTGACCCTGTACAATTATGTTATAGTATTAGTGTTTGTTTTGTGACCCTGTAAACTTATGTAATAGTATTATTGTTTATTTTGTGACCCTGTACACTTATGTTATAGTATTAGTGTTTGTTTTGTGGCCCTGTACAATAATGTTATAGTATTAGTGTGTTCGTGTGATCCTGTACAGTTATGTTATAGTATTACTCGTATTGTTTGTTTTATGCACCTGTACAGTTATGTTATATTACCAGTGTTTGATTTGTGACTCTGTTCAGTTATGTTACAGTATTAGCGTTTGTATTAGTGTTTGTATTATGTTTATTTTTGTGACCCTTTAAGTTACATTATTAGTGTTTGTATTAGTGTTTGTTTTATGATCACGTACATTGATATTATTAGTGTTTGTTTTGTGACCCTTTATGTTACAATACTAGTGTTTGTATTAGTGTTTGTTTTATGATCATGTACAGTTATATTATTAGTGTTTGTTTTGTGACCATTTATGTTACAGTATTAGTGTTTGTATTAGTGTTTGTATTAGGTTTGTTTTGTGACCGCTTTATGTTACAGTATTAGTGTTTGTACAGTTATATTATCAGTATTTGTTTTGTGCCCCTTTATGTTACAGTATTAGTGTTTGTATTTGTGTTTGTTTTATGATCATGTACAGTAATATTATCAGTGTTTGTTTTGTGCCCCTTTATGTTACAGTATTAGTGTTTGTATTAGTGTTTGTTTTATGATCATGTACAGTTATATTATTAGTGTTTGTTTTGTGACCCTTTATGTTACAGTATTAGTGTTTTTTTGTTTGTTTTATGAGCATGTACAGTTATATTATTAGTGTTTGTTTTGTGACCATTGTGTTACAGAATAAATGTATTAGTGTTTGTTTAATGATCACGTACAGTTATATTATTAGTGTTTGTTTTGTGATCATGTTTAGCTATATTATATTGTCAGTGTTTGATGTGTGGCTCTGTACATTTATGTTACATTGAATTTGAATTGAATTATGTTACAGAATTAGTGTTTATTTGTTTGTTTTATGAGCATGTACAGTTATATTATTAGTGTTTGTTGTGTGACCATTGTGATACAGAATAAGTGTTTGTATTAGTGTTTGTTTAATGATCACGTACAGTTATATTATTAGTGTTTGTTTTGTGATCATGTATAGCTATATTATATTGTCAGTGTTTGATGTGTGGCTCTGTACATTTATGTTACAGTATTAGTGTGTGTTTTGTGACCCTGCACAGCTATACAATATTATTGTTTGTTTGTCAGCCCTATACATTTCTGTTATTAGTTTAGTATTGTGTTTGTGACACTGTACAACTATGTTTTGTTAGTTTGTGCTTGTTGTACAACCACGTACACTTAGTGCTTGTTTTGTAACCATATACATTTTGTTATATTAGTATAAGTGTTTGTTTTCAGGAAACAATATCAGTTATCCTAGTAGAGGTATACTTACCATCCACTCGCTCACAATAACGTCTACTTTCTCGGGGAATACAACATTCTGGTAAAAGAAACAAAACAGGCAAAACAAGGGTATAAACAAGGGAACATAATCACAATTGTATCGTGTTTTGAAACGATATGTGATTAATGACATGGGACTTTACACATTTTACATTTCATATTATGTAATGTATACGGATTTCAAACTTAGAGGGAGATGAAATGAAGGATGATGCATCTCTTAGACTTTTAACACCAAATAATCTGATGTAATTTTCATCGGACTTGAATGAACTACTTGTTCTTAAGCTGTACCCGGCAGTAGAGTGCCAATATAGGCTTTACGTCTGTTATTATAAAAGTACGTCTGGTACATTTTAAAAGCATAAACATAAACGTGAAATACACTTAACACAAGCGTGACTAAATTTCAATAGTTTTAAAATAAGACTTAACAGTTATACTGTAGAGTAAAATGGACTTATTCAGTACTTAAAATATCAGCTTCACCATAATAAATATTACCAATACAGTTCTAAAGACGCCTTTTGTCTCGTGACTGATAAACACGTATGGCATAATCTTGAAAGAGATTTCCGAATGACATGTTGCTTATTTAGATGTGTCTGCATAACAGAAAGAATGACATGTTGCTTATTTAGATTTGTCTGCATAACAGACAGAATGACATGCTGCTTCTTTAGATTTGTCTGCATAACAGACAGACTGACATGCTGCTTATTTAGATTTGTCTGCATAACAGACAGAATGACATGCTGCGTATTTAGATTTGTCTGCATAACAGACAGAATGACATGCTGCTTCTTTAGATTTGTCTGCATAACAGACCGAATGACATGTTGCTTATTTAGATTTGTCTGCATAACAGACAGAATGACATGCTGCTTATTTAGATTTGTCTGCATAACAGACCGAATGACATGTTGCTTATTTAGATGTGTCTGCATAACAGACAGAATGACATGTTGTTTATTTAGATGTGTCTGCATAACAGATAGAATGACATGCTGCTAATCTAGATTATGCTGCACGCAACACGGCAATAGTCGCTGCAAATCATTATTGGTACTGTTGTGGAAACGCTTAAAGCATGCAGGCACGTTTACGACTATCCATAAAAATAATTAAAACATCGTTTGATGGAAGACATTTGCACGACCAGCACTTAGAATCTGAAAGCGGCCTTTACTCATTAATTAAGTGTTTTACTGGTATTTTGGGATCAATGAGCCCAATAAAGGTGGCTTTAAAGTATAATACCACTTAAGTCGGTGCTAGTGGCGTGAGAGATGTTGCATCTTACGTTATCTCTCATTCAATAAAACCGTCTGCTACTGTATTCTCTTGGTTGTGTGTGTTGCTTCCAAAGGTTCTCCCTTATCATTATTTGTAAACCGGAATATATTAACAACTATTAAGCTGTATAAATCGCTGCATTGATACACATGTTGTACCCTAAAATCCAAAAACGTTTCTAAATTTGAACCTAAATTGACAGACACATTATATCACAAATCATATAGGTTCATTACTGAAAACGTGCAGAACTGTATGCTAGTGGTGGATCTATTCAATGTCGATTTTACGCGGACCCTTGGGTACTTTGCGATATTCGTTTTTTATAAATTTTCGTTCAAATCTAAAACGTGTCTTGTGCTTAAGTTGTTTAAAAGTGCCTCTATCTAGTGATGTACGCATTTCCAAATAACGATATGCATTGTGTCTTATTAAGTAATAAAACGTGTGAACGATTTTAACACTGGACCCTAGGTCATTCACAATATAATTTCTCTGTAATTTATTCTCGAGTGTAATAACGTTTTCGGCTTTTAAAGCATTACAATAAATACTGCAAAGGGAATCCCTTGGCAGCAACAAACACAAACAAGAGATAAAAGTAGCAGACGCGGTTTTATTGAGTCTGTTCATGAGAGGTAATGTCAAGTGCAACACCCCTCACACCTCCACACCTCCTATCCTTAATCGATATTCTACTTTAAAGCCACAAAGACTGGGCTTGATGATCCCAAAGGACCAATAAGAAATAACAGTATTGATTTGTAGTCGAGCAACTTTTACGGCCACCACACAGCACTAAACAAACGCTAGTGTGAATGTCAATAAATACTGAAAAGGGAATAACTTCGAAGCAACAAACAAGAGATAAAAGTAGCAGACTCGGTTTTATAGAGTCTGTTCATGAGAGGTAATATCAAGGGCAACACCTCGCACGCCTCCTATCACGGATTAAACGATATTCTATAAAGACTGGGCTTGATTCCAAAGGACCAGTTAGTAATAATACTACTGATTTGTAGTCGGGGCAACAAGCAATATTCTACTTTAAAGAAATATAAAAAGATCGGACAGGGAAAGTAGCATTCAAGAAGGACAGTCAACCACAAACATAGAAACAAACACGCAAACAGACAAACAAGAAGGCAAAAGTAATAATAAATGCAAACGACAACACAAACACAAAATGGTTGACAATATTGCTACCGCCTTGGAACGGTCAGTGGCAAAGTAGGCCACTGGGGCTTTAAACCGGTTCTGTGGTGCACCAAACCTCACACTTACCCTACTGTCATCGCATTAAAACCGGATGTTGTTTAAAACAAGAAAGACTGAGCTTGATGATCCCAAAGGACCAGTAAGTAATATCACTATTGATTTCTACTCAGAGCAACTGTTACGGCCATCACACAGCACTAACAAACGCTAGTGTGAATGACAATAAATACTGAAAAGGGGATCCCTTGGAAGTAACAAACACAAACAAGAGATAAAAGTAGCAGACTCGGTTTTATTGAGTATGTTCAATGGGAGGTAATGTAAAGTGCAACACCTCTCACGCCTCCGTCCTAGCAACGTCTTAATCGATATTTCACTTTAAACCACATATGCCTGCTTTGATTGATCTTTCCAATGGTATCTGAATGATAAAATAGACAGTACGACTCTTATTCCATTGTTTAATATCAACTCTGGTCCATTTCTCCTTTATCGAGTATATATATCGTCCATGGATTTTTTAAGGCGTAATTGTTCTGTAATAGTAGTGGTCCTTTGCATGCCATGTAATTCCGTCGGACTCTTGCTTACTTTCATTTGTCATAAAAGTTGTATGTCAATACCGTGCTAGCAAGGAAAGCTCTTACCTCAACAATGTTGTGAATGACGTCGATTCTATCGGCCATTTTGTTTTCATCTTCAATTGTTGCGTTTGGTTCGCCATATCACTCGCTTCAACTGCATACACTGGAAAAAGTGCAAATATCATGAATGGTAAGAATGTCAAAGGCTATGCAAATATACACTTGAACAAGATGAATTAAGTTGACGTCGAACCATATGCAGAGAAACACTGCTTTCCGATACCATTATTTTCTATATAAATTGAATTGTCTACTACCTATTCACAGACGCAAAATTGTATCAATAGTAGATATAAGTATAAACGTGTATCAATAGTAGATATAAGTATAAAAGTGTATCAATAGTAGATATAAGTATCAGAGTGTATCAATAGTAGATATAAGTATCAAAGTGTATCAGTAGTAGATATAAGTATAAAAGTGTATCAATAGTAGATATATGTATAAAGTGTATCAATAGTAGATATATGTATAAAGTGTATCAATAGTAGATATAAGTATAAAAGTGTATCAATAGTAGATATAAGTAGCAAGTAAGGGGCAGTCAATTAGTACTGATACGGGCGCAAGTTATCTGTCTAGCCCGTGTTCAAAACCTTCAGATGGTATGTCAGCTGTTTATAACCATAGGTCCAAAGTATGTCCCAGTGTAACAACTGTGCATTACTATAGGTATCCTCGTTTGTACAAATGAACAAAACAATAAGATGTTGTTATGCATCCTTACTAAAATAAATGTCACAATGAAGACAAATACCATTAAACAAATGACAATTACACACCCTGTAAAATGGTTAAATAACAAAACATTTATAAATATGTAACTAACAACTTATGAGTAAAAAGCCTATCCATGCAGCAGTCGTCAATTTTTAATGTACTAAAATAGTATGTACAGTACAATAACACATATTCGATAGTCGTACATTATCAGTGTATGGATTAGTATGTACTATTAAGAAACATTCGACAGTCGTCAATTGTCAGTGTATGGAATGGCATCATCTGTTAATGCAGCGGCATTCATATTATAACTATATCTACCTTCTCTATGTTATTTACCCTCTTGATAATTATAGGTTCACTAATTTTAAATGGACTGGAGGCGATCTAGAAGAGTGATTTGTGAAAATCCAAATCCAAATACCTTTGTAATCATGGTAATGTGCTTCAGTTTCATATGAAACGTGCATTACATTGAGCAGCGTATTACCTTCTGGTTAATTATTGTTAATGAACATGTTCTATCTGAAACGCTCGACGATTCGGCTGCGTTTTCAAATAATTCAAATAAATGTGTAGAGAATAGTTCATGGCGGGGATTTCTTTATTTACACTGTCCTGTTGTATTGGGATGACTGTAGGGTGAGTGTGAGGTTTGGTGCACCCTAGAACCTGGTTTAAACCCCCCAGTGGCCCTTTTTTGCCACTGACCATTCCAAGGCGATAGCTCTATTGTCAACCCTGTTGTGTTTGTGATGTCTTATTTGGCCTTTTATTCATCTTTACATCTGTGTATGGTTGTGGTTGACTGTCGTCATTGAATGCTGCTTTTCCTGTTCGATTTTTATATCTATATTCTATCAAAATACAATAATGTATAAGAGCCTTAAAGCATTATATGAATTACTATTACTGATTAATACAAGAAAACTAGACGAGTAGACGAAATGGTTCGGACACTTAAGTGCAAATGTTCATTACATATGAATCTGAAACACATTACGAGTATGATGGATTACAACCATAAAGCTTCCAGATTCTCACCATTCCCTTTAAATACGACAAATAATTAGAATGATTTCAAACAGACGCACCTGAATGTATAGATAGATATAAATCAATAGAATGTTTAATATGTTCCTTGTTTTACGACGCTTATTTATTAGGTTTAACGACATACTTTATATAAATATAAATGAAAGTAATTAAGAAACGCCCGACATTCATAAGCACATTTTCATAAGCCACCTGTTAAAGTAAATATAAAAATCGAAAGGAAATTTAGCATTCAAGGACCACAGTCAATAACTAACACGTACAGAAATAAACAGTAACTATAAAGATGACTTAAAGGCAAGAAATGACATCACACACATTAAATGGTTGACAATAAGGCTACCGCCTAGGAACGGTCAGTGGCAAAATCGGCCGCTGCTGAAGGATTTAAACCAGGTTTTTAATGGTGCTCAAAACCTCACTCTTACCATTCAAAACCTCACTCTTACCATTCAAAACCTCACTCTTACCATATTGTTGTCCCAATCAACGGGACACTGTAAATAAAGATATCCCCACCAGGTTAAAATCTCTAACAAACAAGGCAGCATTAATAGGCAATGATACGTGCTCCTTTATGACAGAGAAACAAGAGAACAAACTGTTAAGCGTACGAAAAGAAAAGATTAAAGACAAACATTAAACGGAAGTTGATGTTAACGGTGGCCCTGCCGGAGTAGCTTTTTATTTATACACTTATTACGATATTAAAGTCCTCAACACGACAACAAGCTCCAGAAAAACGAATAAGTTGAGAAACATAGACCCCATAAGAAGTAGCTCGGTAAATATCCCCATCTAAATGGGGTAGCTTTGGATATTTTGAGACCATATCGCTTACTATATGGCATTGTCCGCAAAAATCAAGGTCGAACGATTGGAATAAACATTAAGCGTTACCATTATATTTAGTTCTTAGGTAGATGTCTTTTTAGGGACCACAATTTGCCGGGTCATCCCCTAATCCAAGAGGAACGCATAGTGGCGAATTGAAAATGAGTCAACCACTAAACATACAGTGCGTGCAAATAGATAGGATAGGGTCATAATTTCCTTTGACAAACTGTCTAAAAAAAGAGTATGATAATGGACCTTTGGAAACGGCCGAGCACGACACATACGAAATATTGCAGTCTCGGTTTGATTGAAATTGTTCTTGAGCGGTAGTGTAATATGCTAGCTACCGCTCACGCCCTCTAGCCCAGGGTTGAGCAGAACTCAATATTCATAAAATCAATAGTACACAATTTAAACCATCCCGAAGATGGCATGCATACGGCGGTGGACATGGAGTCATATGCTTTCCCATGTCATACGGCGTATGGTCCCAGTATCTAATAAAATTAAATGCCCCGAAGAGCGAAATAAACATAATGGAATTTAGTTGGGAGCAGCGGTTATGAAGCCTGCGTATCACAAGTAACAGCCAAAAGTCTAAATTAAAAAGCAGACAACATATCCTATAAGTGGTTAAACAAAACCCAGAGTCATTTATCGGCCGAAGTAATGGAACCACCGAATCAAAAATTAAGTAAGAAATTGAAAATGTACCACATATAACTAAATATAAGTATCGGGCTCAGCGATCTCCAAAGATCGATTGAATAAGTCTATGCCAAAGTAGATACAAAAGGTCGAGCGTAAAAAATTGCTATACATGAGTTTTGTCCATTCAAGAGAACAAAAATCATGTATACCAATAATTTTCCTTCCTGGAGATGCCTTGCATATACACATACATGCAATAAGCACCATACCACTGTAAATAGATCATTCGATAACACGGCTATCGCCTTGGAACGGTTACACGAGACAATGTAAATAAGGAAATCCCCGTCAGGCTGTATCTTCTAACAAACTAGGCATCGATACAAGTAAAACACAGATAAATACAACACAGAGATGATCATATACATATGAACATAAACATAAATATATCTAGCGGTTGGCCTGTTTTAAAGTTACCCTGGGGACTTCATTGAACAAATGTGACGTTGGTTATCACGAATAACGAAGAACTGTCGAATTCTGGTAAATTATTCCAGAGAAAAAGTTGTTAAAGGCTTATAACATTTATAGCAACGGACGGACAGACGACGGAAGGACGATGGGCGATGAGTGCTTGATCCCAATAGTTCACCATTGAGAATTTGGCTCAGGTGAACTAATACGAAATAAACGGATTCACTAAATATAATTATATGATATACTTAATTTGGATAATTATTTCTTTTCTTCTATGGTTCCTACATGTATCCTCCAGAACTAAAACTCAATAAAGCTAACGTTTCGGATTCTGTCACTCCGTTTCGATCTTTTTATTGAAAACGGAGTAGTAATAACTAACATTTATGATAAGAGAAATGATTTTAATTTCGATATTGTGAATTATCCTCATTTAGACGGGGATATCCACACTTCTGTTTCTGCGGCTTTTTTTTGCCATTGACCTTTCCAAGGCGGTATCCCTATTGTCATCCCTTTTTGTGTTTGTGACGTCATATGACTTTAATTTTGTGTTAACGTTGCCATTCATGTTTGTCCTTTTGTGTGCTTCTGGATTTACTGTGTTCTGTGAAAGCTGCATTTCCTGTCCGACTTTTATACTTATTTTTCTTATGGCGTGTATATTTCTCAGTCAATTCGTTTTGCCAGAGCTTGTAGCCGTGTTGAAAACTTCATCCCTCGTAATCGTAACATTACTGAAAAACTCCTACAACAGGGTTACCGTTACCATAAGTTACGTAAAGCTTTTTCTAAGTTTTATTATCGTAACACTGTTCACCTCGACAAATATAATAGCAATCTTAAAACACTTCTGCGACAAGGTTACCACAACCAGTCTTTTATGGAGATGTGATTTACAAGCCTAGAAAGATTATCGGTCTTGATAATTTTCATGAGTTATTTATTAAAATTATTAGAAAATATATAAACAGAGGTTACGACCGAAGTATTCTGTGGCGCACTACATGCTTGTTTGTAGACCTTCCCACAGTTTGCAATTATGCTTTCCTCTTTGATTGTGCAACGACCGGACGAGCGATTGACAACGTGTTCCTAAATCCTTTCAGGCAGGAACCGTTTGATGTATGCCCTTCACCCCGTTTTGTCGTGCCCTTTGTTCCCCGTAATTCTCTGACTCCAGACAAGTCATCGAGTACATCGAGTACATACGAGATTAGCTTCTTAAGTTTAACTTATTTTTGTGATATATCATATACATGAACATTTCTGTTGTTTTTTCTTATTACACCTATCTACGCTTTCTCGAATGTAAAGGTGTAACAAAATGAGTGCATATTTACTTAGATTTTTTAACTGTGTTTGTCGGGACCTCATTTCTCATTTTTGAATAGGATACTATCTTGGAATGTGTCCCCACTTGGTCAATTCTGTTACAATGATGTCAGAAGTGGGATTTAAGCGGTGACAACAATCCAAGATAGAATCTTAATTAAGCGACAGATACTGTAAATATTCCTCCTTAAATTATTAAATTTTACAAATAATAGTTTATTTTTTAAAAAATATATGATTACGTTTCCAGTCACGACGATCCGGAGGTGGGTTGTGTCCCTGTGACAAGAGAAAGAGGGACATCAGACACTCAATACCGGGTATCTGGGGTGAGTCGTAATATTGTAATACCCTGTGACCCGATGATGAACCACAGCTGCGCCGTAAAAAGCGTTCCGTAGTCATGCACGGAGGCTGAGGGTAGGGTGGTCTGTCTGCCGGATGTGTCGTAAGTGAACTGAACTGGACTGTGATGAATTATTATTTTTGAATAATTTCGATAATATACTTGATTTGTGATTTTGACATTTGGTGGTATTAATGAATACGTGTAAATGTAAGGGGAATCATATTTTGTATAGGTATAATTAAGATAGACGGGTTGGTCTTTAACGGTGGTCTGTGATTACACTTAAGGTTATATATACTTAAGGGTTCTATAATGAACAGTAGTATGATATGTATATTATGAAGTGAGGTGTTGAGGTCACGTATATTTAGTGGAGAATATTGGTATTAGTGTGGAGTAAGTAGCTTTAAACACCTTATTGTAGCTTTAGAGCTATAACGTAGTTTTCGGTCTATAAAGTAGATTTAAGTCGTTTTAAGGTACAACAAAGTTATGTGGTTTAGTGTTATGTAATACTAAGGAGTGGCGCATAAATGCACGGTGTTATATTTGTAGTTAGTATATTTCAGAGACGTTATTGCTGTAGATTTATATAGTGGTTTATTTATAGTGTGTTATATAAGTCTAGAATAGTCATGTCTAGTATTAAGGAGTTAACGGAGTTAGGGGAGAAATTTGGATTTGCAGGTGAAGAACTGAGGAACTTCGAACTGAGGAACTTCGTTCAAGAGGAACAAGCCAAGGAGAGGGAACGGAGACTCCATGAGAGGGAACTGGAAAGAGAAAGAAAGGAACAGCGATTACAGGAACAGGAGTTTGCACGGGAAATGGAAAGAGAGAAGGAGTAATTAGAAATTATGAAGTTAGAAATTAAAAGGAAAGTCGAGCGAGAAAGGGATGCCCAGAGATCGAAGGAACAGCAGGAATTGGACGAGATGGCACAACGGCAACATGAAGAGGAACATCGGCAACGTAAAGAGGAACATAAAAGGGCGATGGAAATGGTACACCAGCAGCATATACAGGCGTTATAGCTAGCTGAAGTGAATCGAGGTAAGGATGTTATTAAAGAACCTATTAATAAGCTCAAAGGTCCAAAATTGCCACGGTTCGACCAGGATAAAGATGATATGGACAGTTATTTATCGAGGTTTGAGAGGTACGCCGATGCACAAGGGTGGAAGAAGGGAGAGTGGTCGTTGCACCTCAGCGCATTGTTAAAAGGTAGGGCGTTAGATGTATATTCCAGGTTACCAACGGATGACTCATTGGATTACGAGAAGCTCAAAGGGGCATTGTTAAAAAGATTCGAACTATCAGAGGAAGGATTTAGGAAGAGATTCAAAACAGCTAGGCCAGAAAAAGGTGAGTCCTTTGTCCAATATTTCCGGAGGTCTAAGAATTACTTAGAGCGGTGGTTTCAGTTGGGCCGCGTTAATAAAACATACAACGGAGTTATTGACTACTTATTAAGAGACCAGTAATTGAGAATCTGCACTAGGGAGTTGTACTTATTTCTAAAGGAGAAGATGTTTACAGGAGGTACAGAGATGGCAGAGCAAGCAGATCTATTTGCAGATGCAAGATGAGGTGGATGTGAGTCTGTAGTGGTACAAGAATGTCGGGACAGAGACAAAGACAAAAGCAGTCGAGATAGCAAGCCAGACCCAGATAGGGGAAGGTCTTCAAGTACGCCAAGGGTAAGTGATAATTCGTATTCTCATTGGAGATGTAACTTTTGTGGTGGAAACCATAGGTCAGTTGATTGCAGGAAGACGATGAAAAGAGAAATGCAGTTGCAAGTGTTGGTATTGAAAATACGACTACATTCTGCAAGAATGATAGAGGTAACAATTTCTTTAGAAGACGTGGCAGGAACAGAGGTCGTGGTCGCGGATGTATGCAGAGGACAGAAAGTTCGAGTTGTGTATTGGTATGCAATGATAGTCTGGAGCAGTTGGGAGCATGTATGACAAGCAATTGTCCGACGAAGGAAGGTAGGGTCAATGGAACAAAGGTCAAGGTAATGAGAGATACGGGAACAACTTGTGCAATGGTATGAACAAATTTAGTTCAAGATGACCAATATTTACAAGGTAAGCAATTTTGTAAGTATATTGATGGGTCGGCACATTACTTTCGTGTAGCGTTAGTAGACACACAAACGCCGTATTTCAAGGGTAAAACGGAGGGTTTTTGTATCGAATCACCGGTGTATGATTTGGTTATAGGTAATATTCCAGGGGCGAGTTACCCAGGACCAGAAAATGTTGTGAATGCAGTACAGACTAGAGCACAAAAGAAGCAAGAGACGAAGCCATACCGGAAGTTAAACGTTCCAGGTAAGATTTTAGATATAACAAGGTCAGAGTTCAATGAGTTGCAGAATCAGGACGTCACGTTGGACAACACGAGAGAGAAATCTGACGATGGTCAAGTCAGGATGTGTAAGGTGGGGAGAAAGGTAAGATTTGTATATAAAATCCGTTACTATACCGTGAATATGAGTCTAAGGACCAGAAACACAGAATACCAGGTGGTAGTTCCAAAGTAGATGGCACACGAGTCGTTAAAAGGTGGACATTTAGGTATTCGGAGAAGTTGTGATAAGGTATTATCTCAGTTTTATTGGCCAGGTGTAAATTCAGAAGTAACCAGATTTTGCAGGTCTTGTAGTAGTTATGGCTGTACAGTGACACATGTAACTGTTAGTACTTGGGCGATAGAAAGAAAGCCATTAATAGAGGAACCTGTTAGGACAGTTGATGTAGGAGAGGTAAAGCGGTTAGTTCCAGAGGTAAGCATAAAACATGGTGATTCAGGAGAGGTTAGAAAGGATGTAGGCAGCATAAGCGATAGTTCATTTAGCAGTGGAGCAGGATCCAGTTGTTATTAAGTCGGGAAGTAGTACAGTCAATAGATAGTGGACTAAGGGATACATATGTAGCGACGGATACGATGGTTCAGAAGGATGTTAGTGTTAACCAAAAGCTCAAGGCGGTACCAGAGAAGGTAACTGGTATTTTTACGCGGCGTGAACAAACTAATAGGGGTACACTAGGTGTTGGTAGTATTTATGTTTTTTATGGTTGAGATGGTTGTTATAGGATTATGCAGGTCAGTCATGAGTCAAGGAATTAGTTGGTTAGGAGTCATTGTTTGGTGTGATGCTAGATTTCAGAGACAGTTGTTAGACAGCAGTAGGTTAGTTAATATTTGCGTAAAAACGTTAGGTGGGGTTAAACCGATTAAAAGAGAAGTTTAGGAAGTCTGAAAGATGGCGGTTAGAAATTCAGGCATTTGGTAAGAAAGATGGTTTAGAGTCTAGTCGAAGTAGAAGTAGTGATGTTTTTAGACTTAGTACGGTTATTAAACGAAGTCATGGAAGCGGTAGTGAGGATAGTAGAGTAGACAGTGTAGGAGATTATTTGAGTAGTAGGAAATAAACTTAGATATTTTGGTAGAGAGGACAGAAGATAGTGATTCAGCTTTACTGTAACTAAGGACATATAGTTATTAGTAATGTAGGTCATAGTTGAAGGACAGTAGTTAGGGTGCTGTGGATAAATGTAGGCTAGTAGAGGAAGCTAGTAAAGTTAGTGTAAATAGTGCTATTATAATATTATATATAAATGGTTCATTTTGTAGTTAGAAGAAGTGTTACCACTTTTTCTTAGGGTGGAACGTGTTGTAACAAAATGAGTGCATATTTACTTAGAGTTTTTAACTGTGTTTGTCGGGGCCTCATTTTCCCTGATTTTGAACAGGAATGTTGATAGATTCACTTTTAATCGATGCCTGTATCTAATAAATGATCTGTTACTAGATTCATTCTATTGATAAAGAATAAGTTGTTTTGGCGTTTATTTCATCAAAATCCATCAACTATTAAGAAAGTTATGATTTTACAAGCTGTGTATTATGAGGAAATTTGCCAGTATTTACCAGTGCGGGCCTAATAAATGTATAGAATTCTTATTACGACACTACGTGCAGTCCGAACAGTCCGAGTAACATGACATTTGCATGGATGGCGTGTTTCACCAGGTATCCGTGTAGGGACTGTATATATGGGTGTCGAAATCGTAAGAACTTGTCACAGGATCGCAAGACATTATCCAGAGTAGTAGTGACCATTACCATACCATAAAGGCAAAGGCCGTATACGCTAGGAGCGTACGTATACGCTAGGAGCGTAGAGCATGTAGAGCGTATTGTCGGGAGCGTGGTCTACGGGGTCGTAGGTTGGGAACGCCGTCATAGGACGCGGGAACGACAACACTCGCTATTTGGGCGACAGACCAGACGGTAGCCACGGACACGCTAGGCAAGAGGGCCTGGTTACGCAGATAGCTACGCAGATAACGTCACCGGATGTGTAATACCGGGACTTGGGCCATCGCCGGGAAGGATCGTGCGAGTGGGCGTCGCGTGTGAATTACGTCACCGGAAGTATGTGTGGTACCGGGACAAATAGCAACCGCTAAGGACGGGATTGCAATATAACGCGGGAGTGAAGTATTAATGCTGGGAACTGTACCGGAAGGGTTCAGCTAGATATAGCTTTGAGAGATAATATAGCGTGTGATATAGCATACATATATCATAAATACAGATATCAGATATTCAGTCTGATTAAAATCGAAGAGTTTAATCTAACGTGCAGTGAACTTCATTTTAAACATGATTTCTACTTTGTCATTTGTATTCATTTCAATATATATTCATCTTGTTGTAAAACAAATTGTAAATTTATTTATTCTTGATTCTCCCTTGGTGAGTTGTCTCCACTTGCCCATCTTGTTACAAAAGGGTTATCTCGGCAGAGATTATTTTTATTTACACTGTCCTGTTGTTTAGGGATGATGACAGGGTAAGAGTGAGGTTTGGTGCACCCTTGAACCGGTTTAAACTCCCCAGTGGTCCCTTTTGCCACCGACCGTTCCAAGGCGGTTCTTGTCAACCCTTATTTGTTTGTGATGTGCTTTTTACTGAATGTGTTTGTGATGTACTTTTTGTATCACCTTTGCATTGTAATACTTGTTGGAGTGACTGTATTCTTTGAATGCTACTCTTCCTGTTAGTATTAATAACCGTTTCTTCATACGCTATTTTATTCCATGATTTCAACGAGGTATTTGTTTCTCGGTGTGTGGTTCACCGCGGTATTTGATATCGGTTATACTCATATTTCTGATATCGAAACTTAGGCCACTATTATGAAGTATAAAGTTGCAGTACAATAACATAAATATAAATAAGGAACATTTTCTTTGATCGTGGTTGATCACAGTTGTCTAGAGACAATACAGTAGGCAGGTACAATTTTCATTTTATTTGTCCAAGAATAACTGAGCCGAACAGCGATTGATAAAGGAGATATTAGACGCTATAGGAACATTAAGTATCCGAGATATGCATGTGCACGTCATCGGATACCTTACATATTGCTTATAAATAGACCACGCATTATCATCCAGTCAAGATACAATCGCATGCATTTTACATAATTGATTTGAATTTAATCTGCCTTGGGCAAACATCGTTTATTCGTTTGTTTTCAGAGACACGTGCAAAAGTAGATATACAAATCGAACAGGAAAAATAGCATTCAAGGACGACAGTCAACCACAAACACACACAGAAACAAAAAACAGTTTTAAAGATGAATAAAAGGCCAAATAAGACATCACAAACACAAAAAGGTTGATAATAGGGCTACCGCCCTGAAACGGTCAGTGACAAAAAAAGCCCGATTGGGTTTAAACCAGGTTTTAGGGTGCACCAAATCTCACAAATACCCCACTGTCATCCCAATTAAACGGGACAGTGTAAATAAAGAAATCCCCGCAATGAACTAGTCTTTAACCAACAAGGCAGCATTAATAGGCAATATAAGTAAAACACACAAAAAAGAAAGATATAAATATCGGACAGGGAAAGTAGCATTCAATGACGACAGTCAACCACAAAACACAAAAACAAACACTCAAACAGACAAACGAGAAGGCAAAAGTAATAAAAAATGCAAACGACATTACAAACAGAAAGGTTTGACAATAGGGCTTTCGCCTTGGAAGGGTCAGTGGCCAAAAAGGCCACTGGGGGTTTAAACCAGGTTCTAGTGTGCACCAAACCTCACACTTACCCTATTTCATCCCAATTAAACGGGACAGTGTAAATAAAGAAATCCCCGCCATGAAATATTCTCTAACCAACAAGGCAATATAAGTAAAACACCTAGATGCTCGTGTATATATAAATACAAAAAAACAAAAGCCTAGAAAGCCACAGTTAAGGTACCCAGTGACTTGGCAGAAGCCAGAGCTACATTGAGGGCAAGACAAGACCAGATTGCAGACAAACATCTAACGTCACCGTCCTTTTGGCTTTAGGTAGACGTCATCATAGGGTCCACGGCCTGTCCGGTCATCGTATAATTAAAGAGGAAAGCATAGTTGCGAACTATAAAATGGTCCACCACCAAGCATGCAGTGCGTTCCAAAATGATAGGGTCATCACCTCTTTTGATAAACCTTTTAACAAGTTTAACAAAGATAGTATGAAAGTGATCATGACCAAGCATCTTACGAAGTTTGTAAATCACGTCACCATAGAAGTCAGGTTGTGATAGTCCTTGCAAGTTTGATTAAACAAACATTTCTTCAAATAATTGTCGAATCTCGTTAGAGTGTCTCATTGGTAGAGATAGTCAAAACACCACTTTGTAACTTGGTGCAGAATGCTGACAAGAACAGTAGTGTTATGGATGTTAACTGCGAAAGGCTGTAGTGCTCAGATACTTTTAAATATTATTTAAATCTTTTTTTTGGTATCATTTAAATAGAAAATTACCAATAAAGGTCGGTCAACAAAAATATGTATTCATACAATTAACTTTCTTAAAAGCAAAGATTATTTTTCAGTTATATTTATAAAACCATATCTTTTAAAACATACATAAACAAATGTAATCCTTATTCGTTTACAAAGCAAATATATATGGATCGCACTCCACTTTTTGAAGAAATATCTTTGAATGAAATGATAAGTCAAGATTAAAATATATGTTCTACTGCTTAAGTCTTTTCAAAACTAGTTTGTGACAAGATGCTCTGTCATTTCGTTCAAAACAAGTTAAACTAGACATAGGTCACTAGGGTTAAAAAGAATCCTTTAAATTATGCAGACTTTGAAGTTATTTTGGCATTTCCACTGTAAAATACTTTACACACAAATGTTGACATCGATGTCTAGTATAACATTATTTCAGTATGCACTTTTATATTTTTATATATGTATTGCACTATTTAAAACATAACCAAATTGTTATATAACAAAATGATAAATTATACTCGGAGTTACCCCCTGCCACCACCCTTTCCTTAATAACAAGTGCCGAAAAAATTATGAACAAACAAACTTGCTTAAAACATTATATCTTACTGTGAATCCTACATTAGATTCATCTAATCGGATGCAAAAAATAATAATTAAAAAAACAACAATTCTAAACCAAATAAAAAAAAATTGTTATACTTAAATTTGCATGCCCACCAGCATCATCAATGTCGTACAACGTGCAATGCCATGCTCCACTACTACATATATAGAGTTATGACCAGGATTGATGTTTTATATAGGTCATTTCTTCATTCTCGGGCATGCACCATTGAAATGGGTAGAATTTCATTTTAACAAAACATACCTTGAGGCTGGACATGTATTGTTGTTACCCCGATATTTGGGACATAATGTACGCTGATGGCTTCATGAACACGTTATCATTAAAATTAATCATTGCAGCTGCAAAGCATATGTTCTTCTATAGGCATCATAACAAAACATTTCCAAGACCAGTCCAAGTATATAAGGGAAGAGTAAGGGAGTGAAGACAGAAGCATGTCTATCCACGACACATAGGAACTAGTGTATGTTAACGTGGAATTCTGCGAGTTCAAGCTATGAAGTTTGGATGCGTAACAATAAGACGCCTTTACATAATTATTTATGTTCTACTCGTCTTTGGCACGGTACATTTCATACGATATATTTGATTAGCAATCCGAGCATTGATTAAAATGTTATGTTAACACGTGATATGAGAGTGCAGTGGTATATATGACGTTGTCTTTGTATTAAGAAGGTGTTGCCTATTTATGGCACTCTTTCGATCTCAAACATAGCGTGAGTTTTCTTCACAGTTGTTTATTGCGATGTGGGGTGCAGGTGTCAGGCATGAAACGTTTTCCAATAATGGCAATCATACTTATTTTGTTTTGTAGACCATTCCGTGAAGGATGCTAATTACACTATACATGTATTAGTTTGAGTATTGCATTAAGGTGAACGTCTTACTAAAAGTATATCGAATGTTGACTACAACTTATGTCGCCGATGGGGAAAACCATATTTCAACAATGGTTAGACTCAGTACATTAATTTTATAAACCTTTTCTCCCATTTCTAGTCATGCGAGATAGATGTTTTCCTCATGTGAGATAACTCTATCTGACATAACATGTGACATGTGTCGTCTTTTTTTAGCGTAAAATCAAATACATGCAGTCATTGAAGTATGCCTGTACTAAGCTCATAGATAATGTGAGAAAAATAATCCATCATGAGTTTATCCATGTGAGATAGGTAAATCTCACCCTCGGGATCAGAATTGCAACCAGGAACTCGGCAGAGTCTCGTCCCTGGTTACACTTCTGATCCTCGGGTGAGATTTCCCTATCTCACATGGATACTCATGATGGATTCTTATAATCTTGTCTTTTGGATATAGCAGTTTCTATATACCAGTTTTACATTACCGCATGATTATACACTACCAAGATGGCAATTGTCAGAAACAACAACTTGTATGAACGTACGACGATCATTAATGTGGAAAAAGGTTACTTCGACATAACGTTTTTATTCACTTTTTGAAAGTGGGGGCTATATAGAAATCACGCTGTCCGTAACGTCCCGTCGCGTCAAGTCGCGTCCCGTAACACATGTTTGTCGCGTCGCGTCGCGTCCCGTAACACATCGTTATTACTTGCATTCCTGTAATAGTTTTGAATGGGTTGTTCCCAAACTCCATTAACACACAACAACTGATCAAAAAGCGGTGGTATTTACCTTCAGTGATAGTCCTTGTTTCATAGAATAAATCACTTGTGGCTATAATCTCTGAGTACCAATTTTGGCAGCATTGCCAGAATAAGAACATATCATCTACTGTTACTTACTTCTATATTTGTTGATGAATTATGTCTCATGCTAATCCTTTTTGTATGGCGGTGTGGAATCGGGGATGTTATGACGCATGTACTTGTCTGTATATTTACATTCACTTGGTTCTTTCTGATGAAAATATTAGCGTTTATTTTCGAATAAACTCATTTTTCAAGTTATGTTCCCGACAAGAATAACATGTATACAATTACAACGGACAATAACTCTATCTGAAGATATCGTTATGATTATTGCGCTCTCTGCTTTATCATTGCCCCCTACCATTGTGTGAAGTTTCATTCCAGTCCAGTTCTAAGTTATGTTACGAACAGTAATTATAAGTATAAACTTACAAAGGACAATTACTCTAATTTTAATGGAGACATAGTTATGGTTCCTGCGCTCTGCATGTTCACTTGTTGTCCTCTCTTATTGTGGGAAGTTTCATTCCAGTCCCATTAGTAGTGTTCAAGTTTGTCTGGAAAAGAAAAGCGGGACGCACACACGTATGGACCGATGGACGAACGGACAAAGCGGCGACTATAAGGTCTCACACCACAATTAATTTTCCCATAGGGTTACTGTACAGCCTTTTCCAACATCTGAGCTTCAAAGCAGGGCAGCAGACATTGTTGTTGGTTTAACATCTTCAGTATAGCCAAGACCAGTAATTTAAAACAAAAAATATATAAGTTAGCCAGGTTGGTTTTTTTTCTCGCTCATGTTTTGTGAACCCTATGGAAAATACAAAATTCATACACTATCTAGCTGAATATGTGGTGCTTCGGTCAAACAATTCTGAAATCTGAATGAAACCTCATATCAACATGGGATTTTCTGTATCATCTGTCTTTTACACTGCAGATGTATGCTAAAGCAAAGAAAAACCTATTTTTCAAATTAAAAATTGCCTAAAATTGAGAAAAAATATAATTATTTTCGGTTTTCCTTTTGTCTCTAGGTCCGTGAGCTTTCAGGGGAGATAATAGAGGTATGAGACCTGAAGAGAGTAAATATTTTTAGCAACATCAACCATAACATAACATTTAGTAGCTATGTGCAGTACCTATAAAATAAGACCATAAGCATGCTTCTATCATATTACAAGTGAAATGATTCAGGATTATGTGATTGAGAGTAACGCGTGGATTCGACAAGTTCCCGCTGTGAAAGAAAAGTCCAAAACATGTTTTCATAATATTATATATATGTAGCATTTGTGTGATAACTACACCATTTGTGCCTCAATCTTCATGAGATTTTTACCACAATCCCCTTTTGTCATCTGCTATCTTATAATTATGATTAAAATAATATTAGTTCATATCATGGTATCAAACATATGTATTCAATGATCAACTGCTGAAATTTGAATAGGAAAAATATCATTTCTTTCTGTATCCATGGTAACAAGATAAAAGTCTAACGTATACCAGTCAATAGCTATGCATTTAGATTCTACATGTCAAATTAACCCCCAAATAAGCTTAGGTCTGAGTATATGAAAAAATATGAAAGTCTGAGTATCACTTGAATTTTAGCGGTATTGTGCCTTTAACATAAAAATACACAAGAAATGCCACCAGATGTAGTATTTCTGTAATATATCTGCCATTTTTGTCTCAATCTGCATGAAAATTTCCCCAAACATGATCTGTGTCACCTGCTTTCAGTAAATGCAACACAATACATAAATACCCCATATAGAATAAATAATAATTGAAGCTGTAACTGTAAAATCCCTGTATTGTTCACACGTTAGATGAAGAATAACGTCGTTACTCATAATTATATACGTTTATGCAGACAAATTGTTAGTACTTCTAACTTTCATAAGGGGACGTTCTTGATACAATTTGAAAAAAGCATCAATTTTACGAAACAAACTTATCAAAGACAAGCTCATTGCTTGTATTTAAGCAACTTTCTCTGGAGAAAAAACTACATGTTTGGCCTGTCACAGTATGAAAGCGTTTTCTACTGACGGCAATTTGGAAAGAAACAACACTATTTGGACTTGCCAAGAAGTTTGTGAAACACTTATTTACTATTAAATTATATATTTAAATTATAGACAAGGTGTTTTCAATAGGTGTACTAACTGGTCATTTTTGTATTGCTAGGAAAGAGCAGGTAGATGTCATCGAAGCCTTTATTAATAACTCTCAGTATCTGGATAATATATTGCACATTGACAGCCCTTTATTTTCTACTATGGTAAATATTCTTACTTGTAACCATTGCAGCTGAGTATCTTTAATAACCAGAAATAAGATAGCATAGTATATTTTCCAGTCTTTTTCAATGACTGGTAGGGTTTTTCAATGACTGGTAGGGTTTTCAATATTTCTATTTAAGATATCATAGATTGGTTTTGTTCCTTTTTTGTTTTGAAACACTGGGTATATATGTGATATATGTTTTTAAATTCCAACTTGTTTAACTTCTGAAACTTGTTAATTGCCATTGTGATGGCATGAAAATGTAGAAAATTAATTTTAATATTTGTATTTTCTTCATATTCTTTTTGTTGAATAGCTGTCCGTTTATATTACAGATTTGTTTATTATATAGTGTACATACATTATTCCTTTCGTGTACCAGCTTTAGAGGAAACACTCTGTTTATCAACTAATATGTTATGATTATGGCATTTTGAGGAATTCTGCAAAGGTGTCAGCTATGTTAAATTCTAAAAAAGATAAATAGGAATAACTATATTTTGTGCCAATTTTCCAAGTATATATATCAGATCAGCTGTATGTTAAGATAACATGTAGACTAATACATTTGAGAGGAGATAACAATTAACCTGCTATTATTCAGTCAGTATAAGTTTAAATCTGAAACATAAGATATGTTCAATAAAATACAATGCTACACGACCTACTTGAATGCAAATCTGAAAAAAAAACAAGATGGCCACCAAAGCTAAAAATAGATTTAAAAAAAAGTTTGTAACAACTACTACTTGAAAACTATAAGCGATATTGATATTGTACTTTTTCTAAAATGATCAGCATGACATGATGTTGGTCCTTGTCAACAATCATTTTGATTTGACGTTTAACATGGCTGTCAACGGCCATCTTTGTTAACATAGAGTTATAAAGTAAAATTTTGTAGCGACTACTCCTCTGAAACTACTTTACGATATGTTCATCGAACTTCACAGCTGCCACAGCTAAAAATATTTTAAAAATAGAAGTTTGTGGCGAGTAATTCTCACAAACCTCAAGTGATATTGATATTGATTTTGAACTTATACCAAAATGACTGGCATGACATGTAGTTGGTTCTACACAAAATTCATCTAAATTTGATGTCAAACATGGCCACCAGTGGACATCTTTGTTTACATAGAATTATACTGGAAAAGAACTTGTGGCGATTACGCCTCTGAAACTACTTCATGGATGTTCATGAAACATTACAGGAATGTTGCTCTTGATGTCTAGTTGGTCCTAATTAAAAACCAGGTCGGCCGGTAATTCAAAATGGCCACCATAGCTATAAATATGTTTTAAAAATACAACTTTGTGGCGACTACTTCTCAAAAAACATAAGTGGTATTGATTAAAATGACTGGCATGACAGGTAGTTGGTCTTAAACAAAATTATTTTGATTCGATTTCTGTGGCCATTTGTTAAAATAGAGTTATATAGGAAAAACTTGTGGCAACTATTTCTCTGAAAGTGCTGACATTATTTCCATAAAACGTCACAGTCTCCCATGGCTGATCTAGCTATCAAAATATATCAGTTAAGCTTGAAGGTTATTTCTCTTGTTTTTATATTGTTTAATGGTACACAGAGAATACCTTTTTAACATGATTCACATGACAATCAATACCATACTCCTTCTAACCCATCAACTGCTCTCCCCTCTCTGGTTGCTATTGCTCATGAACTTATCTCTGCTACTTCCTCAAAGATTGCTTGAACGAAGAGCCTCTTTTCTGATAGTATTTCGGTTGTATACTTTCTTGTTCTGGAGCTGCTCTGTTTTCCGGCAACTCTTGTTGTATTTACTTCTGAAGAAGTAGATCCTCTTAGGTTGTACTGAATTAGGTGAAGGAGACTGTGTAAACAGTTTATGTTTTCTAACCTGCTGCTCAAATACCTTTAGATTAACGAACAAACAACAGCTTTTTCTCAGACTACTCACATGCAGAATGTTAACAATCAGATTTATGCCGCAGTAGTTTCGCATAATAATTTTGAAATATTTAACATAATTAATATGCTTTAAAAGATGTGCGACTAGACTAAAACATGGGACTAGAACCAGGTCAGTAGACAAATAGTAGAATTGCAACAAATGTTAAGATCTGCAATCCCATAATTCTGCATGTAAGATATCTCTTCTATAATATATATTTGTTTTTATGGTGTTCTACGTCATTTTCAACACAGTCATGCAAGGTTATATATGACGGTCGATCTTTTGTGGTGGAGGCAGACCACCCACTTTTGCTGGGTAGAACCAGTACTGTACACCTCCCGCCATCCGTAAGAATCGACACGTCCTCACTATATTATACGTAAAAGTAGGTATAACAAGAAATATTAGTGTAAGTGACAAATGCCCCCGAAGTGACTTTTGACCTCTAAGTACGACCTTGACCTTGGAATCACGGACCTGGATATTGTGCGTGACATGTCGTCTGGTTGTGGTGAGCACTGCTGCCAAGTTATTTGAAAATCCATCAAGGCTTGCAAAAAGTTATTGACCGGACACGATTTGACATTTGACCTCTAAGTGTGACCTTGACCTTGGAGTCACGGACCTGAATTTTATGCGGAACACGTCGTCTTATTGAGGTGAGCACTTGTGCCAAGTTATTTGAAAATCCGTCCAGGAATGCCAGAGTTATTGACCGGTAACTGGACACATTGGCTTGTTTTTGACCTATGAACTGCAAATGTGACCTTGATATGTTCAATAAAATACAATGCTACACGACCTACTTGAATGCAAATCTGAAAAAAAAACAAGATGGCCACCAAAGCTAAAAATAGATTTAAAAAAAAGTTTGTAACAACTTTTTATGCGGAATACAACAAAGTTCCCAAAATGTGCCAATATAATACCCATACATTACAAGCCAACATAGTTCCCATACAATGCAAGACAACACAGTTTCCATGCAGAGCAAGCCAACATAGTTTCCATACAGTGCAGGCCAACATAATTTCCATACAGCACAAACTAACATAGTTTCCATACAATGCAAGACAACTCAATTCTCATACAGTACAAACCAACATAGTTCCTATACAATTCAATGACACATAGTTCCCATAGAGTACAAGCCAACATAGTTCCCACACAGTACAAGCCAACATTGTTTCCATACAATGCAATCTAACATCGTTTCCATACAGTATATGCCATCACATTTCCCATACAATGCAAACCAACATAGTTTACATACAATGCAATTCACCAAAGTTCCAATAATGTGCCAATATAATCCCCATACATTACAAGCCAACATAGTTTCCATACAATGCAAGACAACCCATTTCTCATACATTACAAACCAACATAGTTCCTATACAATGCTACAATGCAAGGAAACATAGTTCCCATATAGTACAAGCCAACATAGTTCCCATACAGTACAAGCCAACATAGTTCCCATACAGTGCATGCCAACATAGTTTCAATACAGTACAAACTAACATAGTTTCCATACAATGCAAGACAACACATTTAACAAACAGTGCAAGCCTACCCGGTTACCATACATTACAAGCCAACATAGTTATCATACAGTACAACCCAACTTAGTTCCCACACAGTACAAGCCAACATAGTTTCCATACAATGAAATCCAACATCGTTCCCATACAGTATATGCCAACAGAATTCCCATACAATGCAAACGAATATAGTTTACATACAATGCACTTCAACAAAGTTCCCATAATGTGCCAATATAATTCCCATACATAACAAGCCAACATAGTTCCCATATAATGCAAGCCAACATAGTCCCCGTACAGTGCAAATATCTCACCACAGTTCCTATATGGTGTAAGCTAACCTATTTCTCAAAATGTATAAGCTAACGTAGTTCCCATACAGTACGAGCAAATATAGTTCCCATACAGTTTCCATGCAGTACAAGACTACATAGTTATCATACAGTACAAGGGAACATAGTTGCCATATAGCGCATGCCAACATAGATCCCATCCAGTACCAGACAACATAGTTCCACTACAATGCAGGCCACATTAGTTATCATACAGTGCAAGCCAACATAGTTCCCAAACAGTACAAGCAAATATTGTCCCCATACAGTACAATCCAACGTAGTTTCCCTATAGGGCACGCCAACATAGTTCCCATAAATTACATGGCAACTTAGTTACCACACAATGCAAGCCAACATAATTCTCATACAATGCAAGCCAACATAGTTCTCATACGGTGCAAGCCAACATAGTTCCCATACAGAACAATCCAACAAAGTTCCCATACAGCGCACGCCAACATATTTCCCATACAGTACGGGTCAACAGAGTTTTCATACAGTGCAAGCCATCATAGTTCTCATACTATGCAATCCAACATAGTTCCCATACAGGGAAAGCAAGCGTAGTTCGCATATGGTGCAGGCCACATAATTCCCATACAGTGCAAGTCAACATAGTTCCCATACAGTGCAAGTCAACATAGTTCCCATACAGTGCGGGTCAACATAGTTTCCATACAGTGCAGGCCAACATAGTTCCCATACAGTGCAGGCCAACATAGTTCCCATACAGTGCAGGCCAACACAGTTTCCATACAGTGCAAGCCGGCATAGTTCCCATGCATCACACGCCAACATAGTTTTCATACAGTGCAGGCCAGCATAGTTTCCATACAGTTCAAGCCAACATAGTTCCCAGACAGTGCAGGCCAACATAGTTTCCATACACATATATATACAATGCATGATAACGATCGCATGAATAAATACAATGAATGATTCTGACATAACAGTTTAATATCCATTTTTAAAACAAATCAAGGCAATAATTCACATTTTATGCCATTTTATTTTATGCCAGAATGAATGTTCTCTACAATTCCTGTAGTATACAATTCCTGTAGAGAACATACATTCTGACATAAATCAAACTGAATAAAATGTGAATAAAGCACTTATAAAAAGTAAAAGTGTATATTCATCTTGGAATTGACATGTATAATAACTCGGTAAAATAAACTATTCCAGAGAGAAGTAATTTAACATAATGACAACTCCGTGTAACGTAAACAGACGCAACTAACCGGAAAAAACAAATATAATACTATTTGCCAGATAAAGCAGTAAAGTATATTAAATGACTAATGATACTGTCCTATCTGTAAAAAGCAAGACCAACCGCGCCACTGGGCGACTGCTCGCATACTGTTCCCGACAAGTTAGTGGGAAGGGTTAATTTCAATAACTTACTGAAAAGTCTAACCTAAGGTAAAAGAGAAAATAGAATTTAAAACAAAACAGCATCACAGTGATATTATTTCTCGAGTATTGGATCCCACTCAATGTCTCCGAGCCCTGACGACAAGGTGTACATATTCCTCCCCTAAGAGTGCATGTTCCTACCTCAAGGTGTGCATGTTCCTACCTCAAGGTGTGCATGTTCCTAACCCAAGGTGTGCATGTTCCTACACCGAGGTGTGCATATTCCTACCCCAAGGTGTGCATGTTCCTAACCCAAGGTGTGCATGTTTCTACCTCAAGGTGTGCATGTTCCTACACCGAGGTGTGCATATTCCTACCCCAAGGTGTTCATGTTCCTACCCCAAGGTGTTCATGTGTCTACCTCAAGGTGTGCAAGTTCCTAACCCAAGGTGTGCATGTTTCTACTTCAAGGTGTTCATGTGTCTACCTCAAGGTGTTCATGTGTCTACCTCAAGGTGTTCATGTTCCTACACCGAGGTGTGCATGTTTCTACCTCAAGGTGTGCAAGTTCCTAACCCAAGGTGTGCATGTTTCTACTTCAAGGTGTTCATGTTCCTATCCCAAGGTGTGCATGTTTCTACTTCAAGGTGTTCATGTTCCTATCCCAAGGTGTGCATGTTTCTATCCCAAGGTGTGCATGTTCCTAACCCAAGGTGTGCATATTCCTACCTCAAGGTGTTCATGTTCCTATCCCAAGGTGTGCATGTTTCTACCTCAAGGTGTGCATGTTCCTACACCGAGGTGTGCATATTCCTACCCCAAGGTGTGCATGTCCTTACCCCTATGTGTGCATGATCCTATCCCGAGGTGTGCGTGTCCTTACACCAATGTGTGCATGTTCCTACCCCAAGGAAATGTCTGACTTCCCGTAGTTGCAAGGAGAACTGTTTGCTTCTCACACAGCAGCTCCGTAGTTATTCAAGCTCAGTACAATATATTTCGTGCAAAAAGACTTATTTTTTACAATCTCATTTTAAATGTTCTTTGAATCCTAATTATTTGTATTTATCAATCTTTTTTTTATAGTTTTTTCCGCATTTAAAAACGTGCTCAGTTTTTGTTGTTGATTAGGGTTTTACATGAACTATAACTTATTCTCGTTAATGTTCCATTTGTTTCTTATATACCAAATTGTATGCAGTTACTGCCTCTATAAATCGTCTTCATATGGTGATATTAGAACGAGGTCGTCCACAAACAGACGAACGAATGTAACAGAAATAAATGTAACACAAATAATATCAATACAGCAGTTTAAAGAGTTAATTTGGAAACATGGCCATTGATGCAGAGATTGTATAAACTCCTTGATAAATTACATCCTTGTTTTAAACCACAGTTGACAGTTTTATTCTGACACAGCAACGGACTTCGCCGTAACGAGAGCCAGGCATTATTAAAACGTTCTGACATTTTCTAAATTTATCTATAGCCATGTATGCGACGTATGTAGCCTGATGTTTCTTTCATTCTTTGGGAATAAGTTAGAGCAAAACTTTTGTCAAAGGGATCATAACACGTTCCAGACTGTTAATACATCTGCCTGTATTTCGTCTATTCCGTTGGCTTTGTTTGACGTTAAACGCCTAGCTGCCACATCAGTTTCAATGACACTAATTAGGAGAAGTAGATGGACTAGCACTGATATTAAGCGCATTGCCTTTATTATTCTTTCACGTACTCCTGACTTTTTGTTGGAGGATATACAACATTTCTCAATTTCTTGTTACCATTCTCCCAACATGCAATTCTTTTCTGAGCTAATTTGAGTGTCATTCTTTTCTGAGCTAATTAGAATGTCATTCTTTTCTGAACTAATTTGAGTGTCATTCTTATCTGAGCTAATGTGAGTGTCATTCTTTTCTGAGCTAATGTGAATATCATTCTTATTTGAACTAATTGTGCCAGAGTATAATGTTTCTGTTATATTAGTTTGATTTATCGAACAGTTAGTAAACTTGTGGAATACGTTCTGATTTTGCTATGTTGCTGTATGTAAACAACCCAGAAATCAGCGATCGCCGTTTCAAGAATACGGCGTTAGGGACACAATAATAGCGAGGTTGTTTACACATCAAATCGTTTGAACTTAATTGAATTGAATTGAATTTTATAGTCGCATTAACAGCTAAGGTCATATGGCGACTTTCCACCTTCCACTGGTGGAGGAAGACCCCAGTGCCCCTCCGGGCAATTTTCGTGCACGGGCGGGCACCTGGGTAGAACCACCGTTGTTCCGCAAGCCAGCTGGATAGCTTCCTCACATAAAGATTCCTAGGCCCCTGAGGGATCGAACCTACAGCGGTGAGGGGCAAGTGATTGCAAGTCAGAGACTCTAACCACTCGGCCACGGACGCCCCCACATCGTTTGAATCTAACCACGTTTGAATCTAACCAGTAGACCTTATTGCATACTAACTGTTCCACGTTGGGTACCTTGTATTCAACGATCTTTGGCTTGTGTACTTATTTTTTCATTGCATATTTCATTTGCTCGTTGTGGGCGGTACAGTGCGCACTTACGGTGCAATTTGTGTTTGGGTGCTTTATTTCTACAGTACCAATTTTCTCATTTGAATGTAAAGATCTTGTCCTGCCAACACATACCGTTTATCAGCTTGAGATTCACTCCTGCATCTTATTATTGATACCAGACTGCTTCCCAGCAGCGAAATGGTAATTAAAGACTACGTCGTGGTTCCAGTAATTAATCCAGTAATTAGTCAAACCTTCATCCAACCGGTTAATGCTTTATTTCAGTCGATATATTATTTGTTTGTTTTGTAGATATGCTATCTTGAAGAACTATGAGCGTATTCGCGGTAAGATTGTTGCCGACGATGGCGCTGGTACCGGTATACTCAGCGTCTTCTGCGTACATGCTGGGGCCAAGAAAGGTAATGTTTACATATTTCTACTGTGTGAGCGAAGCGCGGAGTTGGAATAATAGAGTATGCGAGTGGACCTTTAGAAACGGCCGAACACGACACATACGAAATATTGCAGTCTCGGTTTGATTTACACTGTTCATGAACGGTAGTGAAATATGCTACGCCCTCTAGATACGGGTTGAGCAGAACTCGATATTCATAAAATCAATTCGTTTAAGCAGCAGAGCCAAACATTTAACATGAAATCCACTTATTGTAGATTTCTATTATTGTTTTATTTGAATGCTACATTTACTGTTCGAATGCTGCCTTGTTGGATAGAGAATAGTTCATGGCGGGGATGTCTTTATTTACAATGTCCCGTTTTATTGGGATGACAGTAGGGTAAGTGTGAGGTCTGGTGCACCCTAGAACCTGGTTTAAAGCCCAAGCGGCCTTTATTGCCACTGACAGTTCCAAGGCGGTAGCCCTATTGTAAACCCTTTTGTCTTATTTTGCCTTGATTCATTTTTGTCTCGCCTTTTCGAAGAAAAAAAGAGACATAGGTGTTGCCTTTCCGGCGGCGGCGGCGAAGGCGTCAACATTCAAGTTTTGCGTTTAGGTCATTTTCTCACAAACTGTATACACTAAAACATTGAAACTTTGCTTATAGTTGCATCTTGAGTGGTACATCGCAACGTGACAGAGCAAATGTGGAAGTGACCTTGACCCTCCAAGCAAAGGACAGATAACTTAAACATTTATTTTCAACTTTTTCGTTCAGGTCAATTTCGCGCAAAGTGTATGCACTACACCTTTCAAACTTTGTTTATAGTTGTATCTAGGGTGGTACATCGCAACGTGACAAAGCAAATGCGGATATGACCTTCACCATCCAAGCAAAGGCCAGATAACTTTAATTGTTACACTCATGAACTATAATTATGCACTAGATGTTTTAATTTTGACATAGTTGTGTCTTAGGTTGTGCATCTTTTTGGACGCATGGATTTCATCTATGACCTTGACCTACTTTTTGGAGCTGATGATTTTTTTATCTCTACGGGCCAAGGGCCAGCACAGCTTATGGGATGGCGAGTTGTCTATCGTCCGTCCGTCGTCCGTCTGTCGTCTGTTAACTGTTACATCCTTAAGACGATAGGGCCTTCATTTGTCATCCGATCTTTACCAAATTTTAATAGATTGTTAATATTAATAACAACTCAGATAAGGCCGAAAATCAGCTAGATTAAACCAACAATAACAGAGTTATGGCCCTTGATTTAGTTAAAAATGCTCTATTTTGCCTGGTTAAGACGATAGGGCCTTCATTCGTCCTCCGATCTTTACCAAACTTTACCAGATTGTTAACATCAATAAAAGCTCAGAAAAGTTTGAAAACCTGCCAGACTGAACTTGTATCAGCGGAGTTATGGCACTTGATTTAGTTGAAAATGCTATATTTTGCGTCGTTAAGACGATAGGGACTTCGTTTTTCATCCGATCTTTACCAAACTTTTAACAATTTTTTAATATCAATGAAAGCTCGGACAAGTTGGGAAACCAGCCAGATCGGACCTTGACTCTTGATTTAGTTAAAAATGCTATATTTTGCCTGGTTAAGACGATAGAGCCTTCATTCTTCATCCGATCTTTACCAAACTGTACCAGATCTGCAAATACACAGCTAGGCCACCCTTTCGTAGTGCGTCGCCGCAGTCGAAGTCACAAATCACGATTTCTGGCCCTAGATATACCTCAGACATTATGTAAGTGAACAGTTTACACTACTCGTAAACTGTCACATTGAAAGTTTAATGAAATTTAGTAGGAACTGTTGTCTGCTTTTTGATACGCAGGCTTCATAACCGCTGCTTCCAACTAAATTCCATTATGTTTATTTCGCTCTTCGGGGCATTTTTTGTTTTAGATACTGGGACCATACGCCGTACGACATAGGGAAGCAGTACACTCTATGTCCACCGCCTTATGCATGCCATCTTCGGGATGGTTAAAATTTTACTACTATTGATTTTATGAATATTGGCCTGGAGCGTAGCTGAATGGATGCATGTACGTACACCTTGATTGGCAGCAACAATAAAAAAATCAGACTGTCATCTAAGGAGGCATTAAACTTATGCACCACAGATTATCTACGTCTAAAATATTTAGAACCCCACTTCCCCATACCCACTTCATCCACCCCTCACACATAAACGCACACGCACACGCTCACGCACAAGCGCACGCGTACACGCACACATACACATGCATAATATGTTTATTGTTTACTTCTTTTATAAAACAGCTCGAGCTACGTGCATGAGCGCAAAACCGCTCTAGCTACGCCCCAGAACTGTATGTAATCCCACCATGACAACGGGACATCACGAGCAATCAGTGTTTTAACACGCTATGCCAATATCATTTTTAAAGACAGTTTGGACGTTTGGTATTATCTCTCGTATGTTCAAACACACCCGTACAGGAATTTGATCAATATACCCGTACAGAAGCTCACAATTTAGTTCAAACTAACCGTAATGAAAAACTCTTACAACAGTTCAGTCAAATAACGCTGACGCTCGCTACACCCAATAGCAATAATATGTGAAGCACCGGGTTTCGTGTGCTATATTGAGGCTTACACATTCGAGTTATAGATCGACTAGCAGGGTAGGAAATTGTTAAAATGTTAGATTAAATCTATTCCTAAAAAAAAATGAATTGCTGAACTTTTTTGAGTGATGTTTGAAGGTGGAAATGTTCTTTAAAATGTTACTTCCTAGTGAGCAATCGCATACTGACCAAGTACACGAATGCATGTAAGTGTTGTTTTATGTTTTCAGGATATGATCTGCAAACTGTTAAGTTATAAACTGTTCCTATTTTACTTTGGCTGTTTGCAGCTTTGCAATGTTGCATTAAATAGTCCGTTCTGATAAAAAATATGGACATGTACAGATGAATTTCGCCGCCATGTTTGCTCAAATTATCGGTTTCCACCCATAGCCTGCATATCTCCTAAGCCAGTAGGCAGATTTGGATTTCCTGTTGCATAAATGCTTGTCACATCCAGACAACGTGCCACGTCTGTCTCCCATTAGTTGGATCAATGTTAAGACTTGGAAGATTACAGTTGGATATCTTCTCCTAAACCAGCGGGTAGATTAGTTATCACTGCGTAAATGCTTATAACATATTCGCGACCTATCCCGTCAACTCCCAGGTTCCTGTCAAATGCCATAGTTGGGTAGCAGTATCTCCTGAACCAGTGGATGGATTTGGATTTTTAATTGCATAAATCTGAACGGTTGCCTTTAATCCTAGGTACCTGTTTCTAAGGTCAAGGTCACATAGAAGCTCTAAAGGTCTAGGTTAGTTATATGCGTGTCTTTTTGCCAGTGACCTTTCAGGCGGTACCCTTTCTGTCGGGTGCCTAGCATGGCAGACACTTAGGGATCACTTTGTCCGTCATCCGTCGTCGTCCGTCGTCGTCACACATTAACCGCAACCTAACCTTGGGCATAAATTGAAAAGTATTTGACCTATGTTCAGGAAATTTCACACACATCTTCATCTTACCCCAATAAATGTTATGCCCATGTCCAATAACCCCGACTTTCATTACGGCAGAGTTTTTCCCCTTGTCATAAAACTTTTACCTGCAGCCTACCCGAGCTGTAATAAGGACATGACAAGTGACACAAGTATTCCATGGAACATTGTATTTGTGATGTCGCACCTTATATTACCTTTAATAAACAGACTCTATTAAAACCGAGCCTGCTACTTTTCTCTCTCGTTTGTGTTCCTTGATTCCAATGGATCCCTTTATCAGTATTTACATATGTAAGCAAAGGCATGCACGTTGCACAGAACATATCTTCATTACTCTATTAAAACAATCTCCATTTCATAATGTATTTAAATCATCGTAGAAAGGTTGTGAATTACTTATTTTTACAATTGTATACATATAATTTAATAAATATTTACTAAAATAAATGCATAAGAAATGTGTCAATAGTGGGTGGGGTAATTTGACTTCCAATTTTAACAAAATAGTGATTTTAGGCAGAATAGAATTCCGAAACAAAGCTTATTTATCCTTTATTAAACTTATATGAATTATAAACTTAGTTGCATATTTTAAAAGTACCTTAATAATTATAAAAGAACATAACATGCAAAAATGAACATCTAAACTGTGATGCGAGGGCTACAGTGAAATGCCGACTATTGTTCGAATATAAGCTACCTGTTCCGAATTGCTATCAAGGACAAATGTCATCTACAGACATTGCTCTTTTCAAAAACTGATGGTAGAATTTGTCACCTTAGTTTGTAGCAATATCGAAAATGGTGAGTCCTGGCTCAAGGTCTATTGTGGAAGAAGATGTCATGGAAGATAACTATGATGCGAGATAACGTTTGAAGTTTTAGATTAAATGGCCAGGAAGTAATTTGTTTGATTTTAACGCAATATCTGTGGAATTATTTCATTATGCATTTACTCTCGCTATATCAAGAATGCAAATTGTGCAAAACACGTTACAAGTATTGTTCTCTAATTCCTATTAATCAACACTAAGTATTTGCAGCGAAATCATCTAACATTCGATTGAGTTTGGAACTCTGCACGGGGATGTTACGCTCGTCAGGAAGTCTGCACACGTCTGGTTTTCCACATAATGAATTACTGGTATTGAATTCCTCTATCATCGAATGATAAAATAAGTTTTTTATTATTCAAATACAGGATGCAGGTGTTTTCAAATTAGTTTGGAGATGGTGGTTTAGATAGCTGTTGTTCGTTACGAATAATAAAGAAAGGGGTAACTGAGATAGATTCTAGTTGTATGCACCAGGGGTTTGCTCTGCTGGCCGAAGGTAAGCAGAGCTTATGGCATGGCGAGTTGTGCGTCATACGTCCGTCGTCCGTCGTCCGCCCATTAACGTTTGCCTCTTTAACACGATAGCACCTTCGTTTTCCATCCGATCTTTTTCTTTAACTGATTGTTGATATTAATGAAAGCTCGGACGAGTTCGAAAACCAGTCAGTTCGGACCTGCAACACTGGAGTTATGGCCCTTGATTTAGTTAAAATTGTTATATTTTGCTTCGTTAACAGGATAGGGCCGTCATTTTCATCCGATCTATTTCAAACTTTACCAGATTGTTAATATTAATAAAAGCTCTGACGAGTTCGAAAACCAGCCAGATCAAACCAGCAACACCGGAATTATGGCCCCTGATTTAGTTAAAATTACTATATTTTGCCTCATTAACACGACAGGACCTTCATATTTGATCTGATCTTTTCAAGCTTTACCAGATTGTTGATATCAATAAATTAAAGCTCGGATGAGTGCGAAAACCAGCCAGATCGGATCATTTGCACCGGATAATTGCTGAAATATGCTATAATTCGGCCCTCGTTAACACGATAGACCTTCGTTTTCCATTTAATCTTTTTCAAACTTTACACGATTGTTGATGTCAATGAACGCTCTCACGAGTTTGAAAACCAGCCAGATCGAATCAGTAACAGCAGAGTTATGGCCCTTGATTTAGTTAAAATTGCTATAGTTTGACTCGTTAACGCGATAGGGCCTTCATTCTTTATCCGATCTTTTTCAAACTTGACAAGATTGTTGTTAGCAATGAAAGCTAGACTTTGTTCGAAAACCAGCCAGTTCGGACCAGCAACACTGGAGGTATTGCCCTTGATTTAGTTAAAATTGCTATATTTTGCCACGTTAACGCGATAGGGCCTTCATTTTTGATCCGATCTGTTTCAACCTCTCCCAGATTGTTGATAGCAATGAAAGCTCTGACGAGTTCGAAAACCAGCCAGTTTGGACCAGTAATGACCCTTGATTTAGATAAAATTGCTATGTTTTGTCTGGTAAACACGATAGGGATTTCATTTATTTTCAATCCGATCCTTTTCAGGCTTTGTGCGATTGTTGATTTCAATGACAGCTCTGACGAGTTCGAAAACCAGCCAGATCGAAACAGTAATACCAGACTTATGACCCTTGATTTAGTTAAAATTGCTATATTTTGCATCGTTAACGCGATAGGGCCTTCATTTTTCATCCGATCTTTTTCAAACTAACTTTACCAGATTATTAATATCAATGAAAGCTCGGACGTGTTTGAAAACCAGCCAGATCGGACCATTTACACCGGAGTTATGGCCTTTGAATTTCAGAAATATGCTATAATTCGGCCTCGTTAACACGATAGGCCTACAATTTCCATCCGATCTTTTGTCAAACTTCACACGATTGTCGATATTAATTAAAGCTCTGACGAGTTCGAAAACCAGCCAGATCGGATCAGTAACGCCAGAGTTATGTCCCTTGATTTAGAACAGTTCTCCTCAACAAAATTTGATTTTTGCTGAGATTCTGGTATCGTTTCTGATTGGCTGAGACAAAAACACCTGCTATCCAAGATGTACAGAAAGGCAGAATGATATAAATAAACAAAGAGGGAAATTGCATTATTATATCGACGAACTAAATGCGGATGGTCAGAAATACTTCAATAAAAAAAAAAATACGGTCACGTGCTTCCGGTTTCAAATTTGTTTTGCACAAACGATGTAGACGTTTGTATTTTACAATTAAGTGTCGAAGATGGTCAAGACTAACCGGACTCGTGTATCTCTCCCCGGGTTCTAAGGTTTCCTCCCACATCAGTACATGTACCCCACTAACGATGTAGAGTGATTTGTATACACTGTGCTGCTCGTTTCGTTATCGATGGTAAATGGATACAATGAATAAAATTAATACCTTAGTAGCATGGATTACTCCGATATTGAAATAGATTCCAACAACACTGTAGAGAAAATATGAATATTGAATACCCATCTAGATAAATAGAAATCTGGCAGGAAGCAAATATATGGCGTACTGGCCTTGAGGTCCTCGTACTACTAGCCTGAAGCTACTTGCGCAAATAACATTGTTTTCTGCCATAGTTTGTTAAATTAGGTTTAAACATAGTGTACTCCATTTGTTTACATGCTATTCAAATGGATAGGGACACACGTTCTTGCATATAAGTTACGACCCTTCCCAATACAATTTGATTATAAAGAACTGCTATAATGATATTTGTCTTTAACTTGATACAATTAAGAGTTTCCGTTGCTTTAGTATTTAGTTTAATGGATATCAATGCTCACCCTCTTCTACATTTAAAACATATTTTAATATGTTCTCTATTATGGATTAATAAGTGCAAAAGTCACAAGCCATATTTGATTTTAACATGTTCATCATATGGTAACTAGACAACCAAGCCAATATATACACTTTTAATTTCATCTAAGGTACTGATGGACTTCACTTTGAGCACTGAGATTCAAATATTCAGCTTTGCCCACATTAAAATATTACCTCAACCACACGTTTTACAATGTTAAATATATTAAACTAACTAAAGATTGATACTTTGTTTCAACAGTGACATGCATGTTGCAAAGTTGTAACTCCACTGTGTTAAGATAATTAAAAACTGTTTTTATACTGATTGAATGCCAGACAATGAGGTTTTATGGCAGCAGGATGTTTGTAGGCGTTAGATGTCTGGCCGTGTAAATGATGTTGTCTAGAAACCGTAAAAAATCGACATGACATGATGTAGTGTAATAAAACTGTAAATATCCTCGCCCTATGGTGTCTGAAAATCGTAACTATCTGCCATTCCTTGTAAATGGTTGTGTCTGAAATCCATTAGTATCCGTCATACCTTGTAAATGGTTGTTTCTGAAACCCATTAATATCCGTCATACCTTGTAAATTGTTGTTTCTGAAAACCAATAATATCCGTCATACATTGTAAATGGTTGTGTCTGAAACCCATTAATATCTATCCTACCTTGTAAATGTTTTTTTCTGAAATCCATTAATATCCGTCATCCGCATTCCGTGTAAATGGTTGTGTCTGAAATCCATTAATATCCGCCATTCGTCATACCTTGTAAATGGTTGTTTCTGAAACCCATTAATATCCGTCATACCTTGTAAATTATTGTTTCTGAAATCCAATAATATCCGTCATACATTGTAAATGGTTGTGTCTGAAACCAATTAATATCTATCCTACCTTGTAAATGTTTTTTTCTGAAATCCATTAATATCCGTCATCCGCATTCCGTGTAAATGGTTGTGTCTGAAATCCATTAATATCCGCCATTCGTTGTACATGTTTGCCTGAATCCCATTAATATCCGCCATTGCTTGTAAATGGTGGTGTCTGGAAACCATAAATTATTGATATGTGGTGTCTGAAAACCGTCAATAACCACAATACCTTGTAAATGATTGTATCAGCAAACCAAACCATAAATATCCGTCATGTGGTTTTATTGAAACTGTAAATATCCGCCATGTGGTTTTATTGAAACTTGTAAGTATCCGCAAATTGAAACTGTAAATATCCGCTATATCGTTTTATTGAAACTGTAAATATCCGCCATATGGTGTCTAGAAATCGGTAATATTTACCTTTCTTTGTTAATGGTGGTGTCGGGAAACCATAAATGATCGATATGTGGCTTTTGGAAACCATAAATAGCCGCCGTACCTTGTAAATGGCGGAATCTGAATGTGTAACACGTTCATTGATTTTTGCATTGACTTATGTACGTTTTGAAATTCAATGCAGTGTTGTCATTCATACCCAGGCCCAATGTAAACAAGAATAACTTACCTGTTCATTCAATATAACATCAAAATTGCAAGAAAAAGACCAGAAAAGTGGGGATCATGTATCTTCTAAGAAACATTTTTACTGTGGAATGTGTAGACTGCCGAAAAATGTCAACAATAATGTGCCAATCTACTGTATTCATACGCTAATGGTCATGTTAGATTTTTTTTTTTTAAGAACAATTTTTAAAATGAAAATCGTAATAAAATGTCTCAAATACAATACCAGTATGATATAAACCAAAACTGGCACTCTAAATTAGTGAAAATGCCTTTTCTTAGTAAAATAAATGAGAATTATTTATCAGTATCCATTATGCGACCCAGGCAAGCACTTCCTGTTTTCTAATGGTGTGCTACACCTGAAGAGCAAAATAGTCGCCATTAGTGTCTTGAAATCATAAATATCCACCATTCCTTTTAATGGTGGTGTCTGACATCATCAATAAGCGCTATACCTTGTAAATGACGAAGTCTGAAAAGCAAAAATATCCGCCATATTTTAGATATGAAATAGCGTTTGAGATTGGATAACTCCTGTAATACAATGGCATTTGACATGCAACCTATGCCAGTTAAAATATGCACCCAAAAAACGGAGTGAAGTAAAAGATTTAAGAATATAAGACAAAGTGTAATTTTGCGGGCTGGACGATACTTCGTTATTTTAAGTCAATATTTTATGTGACTTGTGCCTTTTGTAAGGCTGTCTGATTATAGTCATTATTCAAACAAAATTGTCTAATTATTCATCATCCAAACGAAACTGTCTAGATTTAATTAATCATTATCAAAATGAAATTATGGCATGCTGTGTTAGTATCGACTGGTGTAATGGTCTGGACGTCGTCCTTTGGCTAGGCGATGTGTGTCGCTGTCTATGGCTGCTACATAACTGTTATGTCTAATTGCTATGCATTTCGCAGAAAAAATAAATTACGCAAGGCATTGTAAGATTTCTTTGATATTTAATGAAATACTAATAACATTATAAGCAACATTTAGAGTTCTAAAGTTAACTTAATATTATTATTATTATAAAATGAAATGTATATTCAGCCTAAATAGCTGTGAAGATCATAGCCCTTTTGGTGTGTACCTACCATAGAGCTATGAATCCATTGCATTACATTACAGATAGGGTAAATATCCGGAACCTTTCCCGGAGAGGTTTCTGAAGATATCTGGCAATGTCTGCATAAACAACCGCCGTATTTCAAATAACGTACCCTTAAATACCACAAACGCACGCGAAAAAAAAACTTAGTAAAGAGAGGGATATCAGGCCGACCTAGTCGTCATTTTGCGTAACCTCTATATTTATTTTCAGAGACATGTTTAAAGTTTTCCTATCGAAATATTCTGTTCTCGTTCCTTATTTGGAAATAGGTATAAAAGTCAAAGAGGACATTTAATTTTGACACTGCACAGTCAACCAAAAACACGTATTAAAACAAACAATAATTACAATGGTAAGAAGCAAAAAATGTGACATCACAAACACAAACGGGTTGACAATAGGGCTATCGCTTTGGAATAGTCAATGGGAAATTGGCCTCTGAGGGTTTAAACCAGGTTCTAGCTTGCACCAAACCTCACTCTTACCATATTGTCATCAAAATAAAACGGGACAGTTTAAATACAAATATCTTCGCCAGGTTATAGTCTCTAACAAACAAGGTAGCATTAGTAGGCAATGTTAGTTTGACCTAAGGTGGTCATGTATATATGAATATAAAAAACAAAGCAAAAAACAAAAAACAAAAAAAACAAATAAAAACTTAAAAAGAAGTATAAAAGTCGAACAAGAAATGCAGCTTTGACAGAACACACTAAGCCCAAAGACATGCAAAAAGACAAACATTAATGGCAATGTTAATAAGGAATAAAGTCATATGACGTCATAAACACAGGGGTTGACAATAGGGCTACCGACTTGGAACGGTCAGTGGCAAAACAAGGCCACTGAGGGTTTAAACCAGGTTATAGGGTGCACCAAACCTCACACTTAACCTACTGTCATCCCAATAAAACGGGACAGTGTAAATAAAGAAATCTCCGCCATGAACTATTCTCTAACCAACAAGGTAGCATTAATAGGCAATACAAATAAAACACAAAGATGGTCGTGTGTATATAAATACAAAAAACAGTAGCCTAGAAAGCCACAAAGAAGATACTCATTGACATGGCAGAAGCCAGAGCAACAAGAGAATAAACCATTGAGTGCACGACAAGACAAGATTGCATACAAACATCAAACGTCACCGTCCACAAAGCACGTACTCAGTGACTTGCCAGAAGCCAGAGAAACAAGAGAATATATCATTAAGGGTACGACACTACACGATTTAAGACGAACACGAAATGCTAACGTCTTTGAGGATTTAGTTATACATCATTATAGGGTCCACAGTCTCTCCGGTCATCGTACAATATAAGAAGAAAGCATAGTATCGAACTGTTAATGGGCCAACCACTAAACATGCAGTGCGTTTCGAAATGATGGTGTCATAACCTCTTTTAATAAACATGTTAATACGTTGAATAAAGATTGTATGAAAGTGATCATGACCAAGCGTCTTACGAAGTTTGTAAATCACATCATCATAGAAGTCAGGTTGTGATAGTCCTTGTTGCTGAAAAATTATTAGATAACTGATATATTTTAAAAGTAGATCAGTGTTTATGCAATTTTGCAAGTTTTTAGATGTTGTTGTTAACGGTAGTCCTGATGGTGTAGCTTCTTAGCTATACACAGATTACGAGTTCTACAAAAACTAATGAGTTGAGAAACATAGACCCCATAAGAAGTAGCTCGTGGAACATCCCCATTTAAGTGGGGATAATTAATAATATTAAAATAAAAATCATCTCTCTTGTAATATATTTTACTAATTATTTCTTCATTTTCAAAAGAGAGATGTAAATCGCGAAAGGAATCTACAGTATCAGAATCAGAACGGTTAGCTTTGTTGTGTTGAAGTTCTTCATGATAGATAGTATTAACTGTAGTAGCAAAGAAAGGATATTCAGTGTTCAACATGTCATTCAGATACCGAGAGGTGTCATCAAAGGCTTAAATCGTATCTGCCTAACAGAGTACTCAAATGCCAAATTGTCGGATCCAATCAGATTTATTGCGTCCTATTCAGAATAGCGTGTAAAAGACGTAACCTGAGATCTGTTGCATAGCAATACACAAAGAAATCGGCGACAAGAGGTGCATAGTTAGTACCAATAGGGATACCAACATATTTTCTATCAACGGTAGTTAAATACCTGACGAAAGTATTATCTAATAGGAAAATAAGTGCTTCATAAATTTCTTGGCCAAGTCCAATTAGTGTAATTGTCTACACTGCCGTTAGTAAAAAACGCGTTAATATTGTTACATGCCAAAAATGTAGTTTGTTCTCTAGTGAAAGTTTTTGAATAAGAGCAATAAGCTTGTCTTTGCTAAGATGATGTAGTAAGTTTGTATAGTGTTGAAAAGTCATAAGTACATAATTATAGATGAAACTTGACGTTTATTGCAAATTTTATCAAGAACGTTTTCTGAATTTTTAACCTAGCCCGGCTGAATCATGAATATAACTGACACATGCAAAAACCCGTTAAACACGATAAACGGAATTTTTCACGTGTGTGAGTTGGGCAAATACGCATTTTATGTCTCATTTGTCGAAAATTGTGGTACTCTGTACCCATAACATTTCCTATCTTGGAAGCACAACACTTTGGATAATGTATTTAGACGTTCGTCGTACTAGATGTAGGCATTGTAATATAACTGATACATCATCTTTTACCAATGATTTCGCTTGGCCGAGATATTGGTTCCAACGAATTTGATGCGCTGCGTGAAGATATACGTATACTTTTGGTTTCACGAACCACGTTTGTATTTGTTCTTTAACGAAGACACGAATAAAGTGACACTGTGGAGAACACACGCGGATCACATCGATAAGTGTTATTGAACACATCACAGTAAAATTGCACATGACACCAATTTGGAAGAATTCTAACCCACTGCCAACGGTAATCTTTCTATACACGGGCCTATCTTGTAGAGGCACGATATAATTTGTGCTCGTTCGCGAGCATTCCACAGCAGATAGATGTTACCTCAGACACTTGTTTTTGGATTAAGCATGAGTTTAAACGTGTATCGCAAGATTATTACGACTGTTGATTCTCAAAATGTTGCAGTTATTAAGTATACTATTAAAGTTATTTAAAGACGTTAGACCTACTTGTGCTGCATGATAAATGACAAGTAGAGTTATTATTCGAATGAGTATGAAAGAGCGATGTCGTTAAATGGAAAATGTGTGTAGTGATTGACACGAATAATCTCCGGAACGGAACATGGAACATATTTAGTAGATTTTATAATCTTGTTCGCGGAGGGGTTTATTACTTATTCATGGCCATTATGAGAACATGTTATACGCATTCTAAAAATAAGGTCCCTGACCAGTAACCAGGTTTCTGAAAATGGGAGATTGCAATTGAAGTGAGTAGGTGCGTGACTGCTTGTTGCCGATGGTAAGTGACGGGGTTGATGGGGCGGTGGTAGGAGGGCCTCCATCAAGAACATGTTGAAACATAGTCATATTGTTTCAATTATTCCTGATTCAAAGAGGCAAAGAGTGGCCGGGTGGTGCGGGTGTGTGTTTCTTTTTGGAAGGTAAAATACAAACTTGATAAATGTCTTAAATTACCCATACACACGTGACCACGATTATGAAGTAGGTTGAGTATTGATCACTTAGCATAACACATTTGGGTTATTAAAATACAGCAACACTGATTAGATTAAATAACTGGAAAGTTCATGTGCATATTCAAGTATATAAGTTTTTATCCATTTGTATGCAATTTCAGTGTAAAAATATTTTCAAATCTCAGAGATGATCAGAGTTGAACTGTCCCCAGTCGACTTACAAAAGGGATCGTCGTGAAACTCTGGCAAGCGAGACAAAGAGGCAAAGAGTGGCCGGGTGGTGCGGGTTTGTGTTTCTTTGTGGAAGGTAGGGGGTTAGGGTGGGTGGGTGTTACCTGGAAGCTTGCATTCGTGACTGCATTTTTGATTTTAATAAACTTGTTGGATAAAAAGATAGGATTATTTGATCAAACTCGTTTACTAGAGTCAATAATATACAGTTACTCATGCATCAGCTATGTCTGGTTAGTTAAATAATAATACAATTTGATAAATGTCTTAAATTACCCATACACACGTGGCCACGATTATGAAGTAGGTTGAGTATTGATCACTTAGCATAACACGTTTGAGTTATCAAAATGCAGCAACACTGATTAGAATAAATAACTGGAAAGTTCATGTGCATATTCAATTATATATATTTTTATCCATTTATATGCAATTTCAGTGTAAAATATTTTCAAATTTTAGAGTTGATCAGAGTTGAACTGTCACCAGTCGACTTACAAAAGGGATCGTCGTGAAACTCTGGCAAGCGAGAATGCCATAAGGGAACATCAATCTTAATTAAGCCATCGGAAAGAACAATTACGCGACACGGTTTGTCTGTGAACACTGTTTTTGTTGGTATTTTCTGAAAGCGTACAGCTAATTGGGTGATCAGGTTTAATAATTTGAAAAAGAAGAGCATTTAATACTATTTAAAATATCAATTATATATAATCCCGAAATAAAATGAGGGCGACGGATCTTGTTCGGTGTTTTCACAATTCACTCTAGTAAAATGTAAATCATGTGATGTTAACATGAGTATACTGAAGTAAATTGTATCTACTTTACATTATGCAATTCATGTTTAACGTGTTTAACGTGGTGATGGGTGTGTCTGTTTGAGCGCCAACGCATTTGCTTCCGACAAAGATTACCATAATGTTTGCGGCAACATCACCGCTAGTGGCGAACATTGGCGAACAATTAAGAATTGTTATGGTGAACAAAATTGTTCGCTGCAAGCTTGCAGCAAACCTCATTTGGTAAGGAGGGTGCTTATGGACCATGCAATATTTATCGCGACAAACCATGGGACGATACCTTTTTTTTATTTGCTTGCCATGGGACGTACATTTTTTTTTATATAACATTTTTATTTGCACCGGTCCCAACCCCTCAATAAATATTGCCTGGTCCCTAAATTTAAATCATGTGATGTTGCCATGAGTGTACTGAAGTAAATTGTATCTACTTTACATTATGCAATTCATGTTTAACGTGTTTAACGTGGTGATTGGTGTGTCTGTTTGAGCGCCAACGCATTTGCTTCCATTTTTATGTGCAAGTCTTGTTTTTCGTTTTTCAGTGAAAGCATTTTTTATATTTGTTTTAATAATTTAGGAGGGTATGCGTCTGATGTGCCCGCACTCTGAAATCCATCCCTGTGCCTAAGTAATATCGATGCTGTAATTCACTAATGCTACGAGCAGGAGTAAGACAGTAGATATGCGTGTATTTTTAAGAGCTTCTTAATTTTACAGACATTTGGTTACAACGTCCTTATTCCCTCGCCTTTCCATTGTCCGCCAGTAAGTTACATACTAATTTCAGAGTGTTATAAGTGTTCTGAGAGTTAGCTTTTAACGAGATCAATGTTAGTAAAACTGTGAAATTTCCTACAAATTGTTGTCTTTAAATGCACATTTCGAGATGCGTATATAGTCTTAGAACTCGTCTATCACGAATATTAGATCGCTAGAAGAGCATTTCTGGTTTTATCTTTACATTGTCATTGAGACATCCAATTTACGTTTTTAGACTAGGTGAACCTGCAGAAGCGTAAACAGTGAGCGAGAGGAAAACGGATACTTCAGTTGTAGCATACATTGCCATCGAAATGGAGTAATAGTGATACTTAATGGAATGAAATACTCTGTAGAGGTATCAGATAGAATGGATATTGCTGAAATTACGAATTAAAAGGCATGCACGGTTTCTGTTTTTTTTTATTTACTTTGAAGCTGTTAACTATTTAATTATTAGGAAAATAGACATTGGAGTTTATATGTTTCTTCCTGATTTCGCAATAGGTTTTACTAAATAATAGACGCATTATACGAAACACTGCCTATACAAATATATACGTAAGATAAACTTGAGCAGAAACGATGGGGACGCATCCCAAATCTGTCGTATAAATCTATAATCTAGTCAATAAATTATTATATATAAATATAACAATTGTGGGAAATATTGAACTAACCTTTTTAATAACCAAGTTTGGTGTTCCATCTTAAAACATATGTTTTTGTTTGATTTAAGTTATAAAACAAAATGTTTTTTTTCATATTCAAAGTGCTTAACTGTGAGCTAAATTAGTGTTATTGTTGATTTCACAACATAATCGGTTCTCATGACGCTGTGTATCAATTCTGAGTTATTTGAAGACACATAACTCGTATGTCTCAAAGTGACGATTCATGAATGCTTAATTGGATGCCTATTGTCGGGGGAATGTTAATTTGTGTGTATTAACGTATTTACATTGTGTATGTTTTCTGATATCAGTCATGATGTATTAAGTTCGAGGCTTGGTTGCTTTGCATAACTTATTTGCAAATAATTCTTAACAAGTTGAATAGTTTAACGCAAAATGTTTTTGTATATTACTTATTGTTGACTATATTGCAACAAAGCTAAATAGTTCAAAGTAACTTGCTATTGTGTATTACTTATTGTTGACTATATTGCAACAAACTGAATAGTTCAAAGTAACTTGTTATTGTTTATTATTTATTACTTATTGTTGACTATATTGCATCAATAATTTACGCCCAATAGAATAAAGAAGTAAGGGGATCTTACATAAATGCTACTGTAATACTTATAAAGCAATAATTAATGCAAGCGTGCCTTGTGCTCCCCACGCCCCCTACACCGCGAACGAACACTGGCAATAAATTAGGATGTGAATTATACTTGTTATAAGAATGTCAGTATTTTATGAAAGTGAATCGATGTCGATGGGTAATTTATAGATCATCTTGATTCATTTGCAATACAGTGTTATTTTGGACACCAGAAAACTAAATACAAGAAAATTGCAGAGTTTCATTTTTTTTAACCAAACTAATGTATTATGTCCGGGAAGCTTTCACTTAAGAAGATGAAGTAGTAAGTTACAATGAAGCCAAAACCAGTAAACTATCATATTAAGGAATTGTATGTGAATCATCGATATTCAGGCTGATACACAAAATTTAACGCTCTGGAATGCCAGCAGAGTTAATAACGGAGTCTGCAAACTCGCAGAATCCGACTGTTTAAAAAAACGTTCATGTCACCTAAAACAGGAATGTTATCATATAGTGTTTGATCATACCGATAGTCAGTATTATCATACACTGTTTGGAATAGCATAGCGGCGGTCATATATTATCGTACAGTGTTTGGAATATCATATCGGTGGTCATATAGTAACATATAGGGTTTGGAATATTACACCGACGGTCATATATTATCATACAGTGTTTGGAATATCATAGCGGCGGTCATATATTATCATACAGTGTTTGGAATATCATAGCGGCGGTCATATATTATCATACAGTGTTTGGAATATCATATCGGCGGTCATATAGTGTCATATAGTGTTTGGAATATCACACTATCGGTCATATATTAGGGTCACCATGAGGACGATATCGTGGTGGGACTTACGTTGTCTTCTCATGGATACCATAGCATACTTGATGTGTTGTTTCAGACGTAATCTGGTAGAAGATAGAGATAATGATGAACAAGATGGGACGACGAAGAAGGAGAAACAAGACCAGGATTATTTTAAGTAAGTAAAACATTAGATAACATTATATAATTCGAAATGTGTCAACTGTATGACCCTTTGCTCGGTAAAAAGTGATAACCTCAGATCTTCCTCTACTAATAGGAGGGACTTGAAATGAAAATTCACGACATAACAGACATCCCTGCCCTCGGTTTTAGTTTTAAACAATTATTAGTTTATCACTTCATAAACCATATATTTCTCTTTAATCATACTTTTTTAAAATATAATCTTCCATGCTGTAAGACCCGAACTAAATTCAGTGATATTTTACGGAGTTGTTTGAAATAAATTAACTTGATCTATTTCGGAGTAGTTTGAACTAAATTCACGTGATATAAGTACGTGATATATTCCGGAGTAGTCCGAAGTAAATTCATGTGATATTATTACGTGATATATTCCGGAGTAGTCCGAAGTAAATGAACGTGATATATTTACCTGGTCTTATCCTAAATTCACGTGATATATTTACGTCATTTATACGTCATTTAATAGTCAGAACTAATTTCCGTAAACATATTCTGGAGTAATCCGAACTAAATTCACGTGATCTATTCCGGAGTAGTCCGAACTAAACTCACGGGATATATTCCGGAGTAGTTTTTTGGACCGCGTTACCTTTTGGGTTCCTACCATGACTTACCTGAACATAAGTTAGATTTTCGAGCAGCGAAGATTTCTTCGGTGCAATATGTTCAGGTGGTAAGATATGTTAAGAACGTGCACAATATAACTGACGAATATCAGTGAATAACTAAATAATCACACCCTATGTGTGCAAGACATGCCGAGTTTGTTTGTTATATGTTTTATTCACTTTAGTAGAGAAATCGCCGTCGATTCTTGTTTCATGTTTGTACCTGCATTTCCACACCCAATTGTGTAACCTCAATACTGAAAACTGAAACCGTTGTGATATTAATATTGTCTCGTTCAGTGAGTATTATTGTCTTCTTATACTTATATTAGCAACACAACGTGAAATAGACGGATTTGGCTAGGTTAGTGAACGCTCGCTTCCGGTGATAAAGGTCTACAATTAATATCCAGCACGTTCATTTATGTTATATGCATATGTTTTAAATAAATGAAAGATTATTAAACCAAAGATTTTGAAAATATGGGTTTTTACGTCAGGAATCACTTCCAGGTCGTAGGATGCTACAATAGTTACATGGAAAAGTCCAATTTGAAAGTTTCTAATTTGCAAATTTTTTCCCCAAGATTAGTGTTTATTTCATTGTTAAATCTAACCTGATTTTTAAGTATTATGTTTGTTGTCATGATAGTTAACATTTTTACTGTGTTTGTCAGGACTATTTATTTGGGGAGTATGAGCACAGAGGATAGATAGGTATGCAGTTTTGACATATATGCATGGTTTGAATGAATGACGCGAAATGTTGAGAAACTAAATCGGTGTTTTTTTCCAGATATGGGACAGTTTGCGAGCCAACTGTGTCTAATTCAGAGAACGAAGTTTTAAGTGAACGAATATTGTGCAACTTGTGACTAATCTCCAAAAACATTTTATTTTGCATTATGTTCAATGGACTGAATTTCACCGGTTTGACACTTTACCGTTTTGTCACGTGCCTCTCCGGATTAACACGCGATGGCATACCGTTTGAAGTGTTCTGTAAACAGACAGGGTTGCATTAATTGTCTGTTTACGTACAAGCGATTGGAAAATAAACCTGTATGTTTGCACTAGGAGAGGCAGTTTAATTGATTGCGGTTTTACATTCTAAAATTTAATTGTTAATGTATTGATGTTTTAAAAACATTTCATTTGATCATTGTATTCTTTTCATTTAATGAGTGAGATATTGTGGACGATGAACAGTCAGGCTGAATTAATTATTAGTTCTGCGATTTACATTAATGTTTCACATTCAAGTTTTTATTTAAGTACATAACTCAGATACTTAATACTTCTATTATTAAGTCCGCTCTATAATTGTAATCAGCTACCCCTAGTGGGATATTTCCGCTCGATAACTGTGATTAGCTACCCCTAGTGGCTTTTTAACACTCGATACTGAATATTAACTACCCATAATTGAGTAGACGCGGTGTTATTATGTCCGCTTTATAACTCTGATTAACTACCCAACTAGTGATATTATTTCCGCATTAAAACTATGATTAGCTATAGACGTTAGTATTTCCGCTCCGTAACTATGTTGCTATGGACGTTTTTATATCTCCTCTATATATTTGATTAGTTATTGCCGTTATTATTTCTGCTCTATAACTATGATTATCTACAGTCGTCATTTCTTCTCTAAAACTATGATCAGTACCGCCGTTATTATTTCCTATCTGTAACTATGATCAGTACAGCCGTTATTTCGGCTCTATAACTAGAAATAATATCGCCGTTATTCCCTCCCTATAATTGTGATCAGTACCGCCGTTATTTCCGCTCTATAACTATGATCAGTAAGGCCGTTATTTCCACTCTATAACTATGATCAGTAAGGCCGTTATTTTCACTCTAACTATGATTAGCTTCGCCGTTATTTCCACGCTATAACTATAATCATTTCCGCCGTTATTTTCGCTCTATAACTATGATCAGTACCGCCGTTATTTCCGCTCTATAACTGTGATAAGTACCGCCGTTATTTCCGCTCTATAACTATGATCAGTACCGCCGTTATTTCCGCTGTATAGCTAGGATCAGTACCGCCGTTATTTCCGCTGTATAACTAGGGTCAGTACCGCCGTTATTCCCTCCCTATAATTGTGATCAGTAACGCCGTTATTTCCGCTCTATAACTACGATCAGTACCGCCGTTATTTCCACTCTATAACTATGATCAGTAAGGCCGTTATTTTCACTCTAACTATGATTAGCTACGCCGTTATTTCCACGCTATAACTATAATCATTTCTGCCGTTATTTTCGCTCTATAACTATGATCAGTACCGCCGTTATTTCCTCTCTATAACTGTGATAAATACCGCCGTTATTTCCGCTCTATAACTATGATCAGTACCGCCGTTATTTCCGCTGTATAACTAGGATCAGTACCGCCGTTATTTCCGCTGTATAACTAGGATCAGTACCGCCGTAATTTCAGCTCTGTAACTATGATCAGTACCGCCGTTATTATTTCCGCTCTATAACGGTGACTAGCTACCACAACCAGTTCCGAGTGTGACAGGTTTATTATGACATTTAATTAGTTTTGTATCTCAACAATAACAAACAATAATCTGTAAATATGGTAACGTTACGACAGATGCAATCATCAATAATAATCGAATCGTATATAACATGTATGTATGTTTATCCTGTAGACCATGGTTCGTATTTGTGCCATGATGTCACATGTCAAACCAAACCAACATTCTAAAAGTATGGATACGGTACGTCGATCATACGGATGTAAAATAAATGAGACCTGTTTTGTTTTGCTTTTGTTTTTACCGATAAATCGCTTTTAAACTAAACAAACACAAACAAAAGAGAAAAGTAGCAGAGGTCGTTTACATTAGTCCGTTCATGGGAGTTAATAACACGTGCAACACCTCTCAAAACTGAAATTGTTTTGATCTTTTTAAGATAACTAATTTGATTCAGAAGCAAATTGGCTCCTTTCAACTAATAATGAGGTTAACTTTGCCCTTCTTTCTTTAAAACAGGAGTTACGCCGACATTGCTGTTCATGAAGAAATGTTGAGTGATACAGTTAGAACGAATGCGTACAGGTGAGTTTAATTTGTAATTGAACAATGAATACCAGACCGTGCATAATACGGAACTGACACTGAACACCAGATATAATACGGAACTGAAATTGAATACCGGATATAATACTGAACTGACATTGAATATCAGATATACTACTGAACTGACATTTAATACCAGATCTAATATGGCACAGACATTGACTACCAGATCTCATACAGAACTGACATTCAATGCCAGACCTCAAGATTTATTACAGAACTAACAACAAATACGAGATATAATTATATACAAGATCTAACACGGAACTGATATTAAATACAAGACCTAATATGGAATTGATATTTAAAAACCATATCTAATACAGAACTGATATTGAATACCAGATCTAAAACGGCATTGACATTAGATCTAACACGGAACTGAAATTGAATACCAGATATAATACGGAACTGATATTTAAAGCCATATCTAATATGGAAGTGACATTGAATACAGATTAAAACTGAACTGACAGAACTGACATTGCATAGCAGAAATAATATGGAAATGACATTGAATACCATATCTCTAGATGTAATACTGAACTGACATTCAATACCAGATCCTAAACGAACTGACGTTGAATACCAGATCTAGTACTGATTGGATGCATACTATATTGCATGGCACTGCTGGTATTGGTAGCGGTATAACACCGTATGTTTTGGTAGTCTATTTGGCCATAAATATAACAATACATATATTATCAGCTTTCGTTGGAATGACAATATTACACTCTGCTGTCATTCGTTTGGCAACGACTGAGTTTTATGACTCATTATCAGCCACACATCATTGTTATTTGCCATTTCCCCTGGCGAAAGGACATGGGTTTTAATTTTAACCAAATGCACATCTGAATATATTTGCACAAATTAATTGCTTCCTGTATTTAAGTTCATCAAAAACATTGTTGGTAATCATTACTGAACTGCAATAACTCCAATGGCTACATTAGCTTAATTGGCTACCAATCAACACACAACAAGCAATACATGTTATGAGTAAGCAGCCACACACATGTTCATGTTTTTCGTTGTTCTATCAATTTAATATTTGAAAGATCGTTAATCACTGTATAAAGTGGCAAGTATGCATATTAAAAAACCCATTTACAGTTAAAATACAGACACTTTCTCCCTTGGCAATTAAGTACAAATCTGATCGACTTTTTAATTGAATTGTTGTTAAATGGCCCACAAAGACATTGGTCAGGTTCCAGAGAGAAGGGAAGGATACATGATACTCCAGGAACCCTCGCAATATCAAGGTCATTAATATGTTAATCTCTTAAAAATGATCATACAATGTTTTATGTAATGTGTGTGAACTGTTTACAAAATATAAAGGTCATTGACCTTGAAATTAGATCAATAATTTCAAACGTAGGTCGCGGTGACCTAGTAACATACGTTTCTTTAAACTTTAAAATTAACACGTAAACAATGTAGCAAACATGATAACTAGATGACTGTCTGACCTTAATTTAAAAAAAATATCAGCAATAGTTCAAGGTGACCTACTCTTTCATTTTATAAGTGAAAATCACCAACGCTTGTTGCGATCGACTAAACACGTGTTGGACACACACAACAAATATCTTCTTATTTTTTATTTTGAAAAAAAGTCTTGAAAATACTTCGATTGTGTTTTCTGTTGCTAACATATTGCCTTCAGAAAGCACTTCATCAAGGGAGCAGTATGTTCTCTATAGTAAGGCTTGGCTGATCGCGAGTTACTCCATTATTTAAACCATACATTGGTTGTTGCTGGTAATTAATACACAGTGTGGGGTGTGTGTTTTTCCGCCCATTTAGTAGTAAATCAAAGAAAAAAGGAATATCCCAAAATCTTTTCCCTGATAGCAATTACGTACGGGATAAACAAGACCTCGGTCTGAGGGTGTCCCGCCCACTGCGGCAAACGGCATATGAAATATTTCATTAAATTTATGCTTAAAGGGACACACGGCAATCTTGAAGGGTTTCAAATGGGTGTCTCGATTTATATATCCAGTCCCAGTTTTACTGTTACCCTGGTTACATTTAAATAAATCAAATTTTAAGTAGTCACTATTTCTTCTTACTATACTATAAGTTTTAATATAGTATTGTTGCAATAATATCAAAAATTAATAATATGCAAAAACAAATTGCTGAATACTATTCTTTTAATAATATTAATGATTGAACAATGCAAGTTATGCAGAAACACTAGCAGGACGCCGTGAGTTTTAAAAAATAAAGATTGCCGTGTGTCGCTTTAAATGACGTCCACCAAAGACAACACTTCAAATGACCAAGTATCAAACAAATAAAAGCATGGTAATCATAAGAAGTTAAGTAACACTTTTGTATTTTTGATGTCTTATTTGGCCTTTTATTCATCTTTAATTTTTTTTTGTTTCTGCGTGTGTTTATGGTTGACTGTATTCCTTTGGTGCTGTTTTTCCTGTTCGATTTTTTATATCTATATTTACTGAGGTTAAGTGGTTTAACCAGGGTATAGTTTTAGGAAAATAACGCAAAATATGGCCGTGAACTTGGTATTTCTTGTCGTTCAGCGATGTCCACGTATGCCAACAATACATATAACCAAGTATCAAAGACGTAAAGTGAGGCAGTCGCATAAAGTTAACTGAGGTTAAGTTCTTAACCAATGTTAAGTTATCTAATTAAGGTTAAGTTTGGGGAAAATAACGCAAAATATCACATTGACCTTGATATTTTTTGTCGCCCAGCAATGTCCACCAATGCCAACAATACATATGACCAAGTATCAAAGACATAAAGTGAGACAATGACATAAAGTTAACTGAGGTTAAGTTACCTAACCCAGGTTAAGTTTGGGGAAAATAATGCAAAATATGACCTTGACCTTGGTAATTTTGTCATTCAGTGATGTCCACCAATGCCAGCAATACATATGACCAAGTATCAAACAAAGAAATTAAATTAAAGTTATCAGAAAAAAAGTTAACTGAAATTAACCAAACTGATGTTTAGGGTAAATAACGCAAAACATGATACTGACCTTGGTATTTTTTTGTCGTTCAGCGATATCCACCAATGCCAACAATACATATGACCAAGTATCAAAGACGTAAAGTGAGGCAATCACACAAAGTTAACTGAGGTTAAGTTACATAACCAAGGTTAAGTTTGGGGAAAATAGCGCAAAATATGACCTTGACCTTGGTAATGTGTGTCGTTCAGTGATGTCCACCAATGCCAACAATACATATGACCAAGTATCAAAGACGTAAAGTGAGGCAATCACATAAAGTTAACTGAGGTTATGTTACATAACCAAGGTTAAGTTTGGGGAAAATAACGCAAAATATGACCTTGACCTTGGTAATGTGTGTCGTTCAGTGATGTCCACCAATACCAACAATACATATGACCAAGTATCAAACAAAATAAATTAAAGTTATCAGAAAAAGGTAACTGAGGTTAACTTGCCTAACACAACTGATGTTTAGGGTAAATAACGCATAACATGACCTTGACCTTGATATTTTTTGTCATTCAGCGATGTCCACCAATGCCAACAATACATATGACCAAGTATCAAAGCCATGAAATGAGGCAATCACATAAAGTTGACTGAGGTTAAGTTACCTAACCAAGGTTAAGTTTGGGGAAAATATCACAAAAGATGACCATGACCTTGGTATATTTTGTCGTTCAGCAATGTTCACAAATATCAACAATACATATGACCAAGTATCAAAAACATAAAGTGAGGCAACCACATAAATTTAATTAAGGTTAAGTTACCTAACCAAGGTCAAGTTTGGGGAAAATAAGCCAAATATGACCTTGACCTTGGTAATGTTTGTCGTTTAGTGATGTCCACCAATGCCAACAATACATATGACCAAGTATCAAACAAATATAATGAGGCAATCAAATACAGATAACTGAGGTTAAGTTACCTAACCAAGGTTAGGTTACCTAACCAGTATTAGGTTTTGGGAAAATAACGCAAAATATGTCATTGACCTTGGTAATTTTGAAATTAATTGATGGACCTTGACCAAATAAAGCATCCGACAAAGTTTCAGAAAAACTCGAGCAGCGGTTGTTGAGATATAGCTGATTTAAATTTGGCCGGAGCCGTCACCGCCGCCGGAAAAGTTACTGCTATGTCTCGCTTCCCACTATTGTGGGCGAGACAAAAACAAATTTTGTTTACTACAGTGTTGTTTTAGCAAATTCGTGTTTGAATTGGAAGAATACTTATATTACAGATATGATCTTATGTTATTTAAATATAATAGCAAAGCCTAGAAGCATCTAACGTACTTATCAGTTCGTCTTTCGATGAGAGGATGACAGATTACATACAACCACAGGCGTCTAATTAGTTGATAAAGGTGCAATAGTTTTTTTGTATGTCTTTATACCTGAAATATACAATAGATCAACACCGATACGAATTAGTAGTACAAACTTATGGCCACACACACGCACGCATACACAATGGGGAATGCCGTCCAACAGAGAAATACGGAATACGAAAACATTTTAAAGTGCATAGAATGCGGCGTAATTCTTGAGAGGTAGTGGTGGAGGAAGGTGTGTATGAGGATGTGTGATTTTGTGGGAAACTGTAGAATGGGCAGTTGCTTTGAAAATCACATTGTAAGAGTGCTTTAAAAAAAGCGTAATTCGATATTATAATGACATTATTTCGGTAACCGCTGATAAAAAGAGAATAGATATACGAACAAAAACCCCACCACGCTATATTCTGAGTGAATCTATAATGTTTTTATCATCTCAACCAGAGTTTTAGCATTGACGTATTGCTGCATATCCTATAACGATAACGTATATAGTATGGAGGCAATCCAAATTTATAAATGCCTTCTTAAAGGCAAAATGATGGCAACGGAGCACAGCTTTGAATATATAACGTTGCCAGCTTCATCTTCCACAATGAACAGGTGAATCACACTGACCTACTTTGGACCTAATTACAAATATCCACAGTGTTCTTGTTTTCTTATTCTTATTTAACTTTGACCTACTTATAGGTCACTCACCTAATTTTGAAAAAAATAATTGGAAATACTTATTAATTATTGTCACGATTTTGAATGACCTTTGGATGATCTTGGCATTTTATCTTTTATGGAAACATTGACATTTGACGGGGATTTCTTTATTTACACTGTCCCTTTTTATTGAGTTGACGGTAGGGTAAGTATGACGTTTGGTGCAGCCTAGAACGTGGTTGAAACACCCAGCGGCCTTTTTTTGCCACTGACCGTTCCAAGACGGTAGCCCTATTGTCAACCCTTTTGTGTTTGTGATGTCTTATTTGGCCTTTTATTCATCTTTGAATTTGTTCTTTGTTTCTGAGTGTGTTTGTGGTTGACTGTCGTCCTTGAATGCTGCTTTTCCTGATCGATTTTTTTATATCTGTTTGTACCTAACGATAATATATAAATACTGAAAAGGTGATACCCTGGAAGCAACAATCACAAACAATTGAGAAAAGTAGCAGACTGGGTTATATGCCATGTTTCAAGTTTCCGTCTTCAGGTCACTGGCCTAATCTTTAAAAAATACTCAAGACATACGTCTTTAAAGTTTCCACTGTGTGCACACTTTTTAGATTTGATTTAAATTTTAAGTTTTCATGATCTTGATGTTGACTTGCTTTTAGGTAAATGGAAGATGTATTTTTTCGACCTAATAGCTTAATAAAAGTGGTAGAGAAATAAAAATACCAAATAAATCTGAAGCGCCCACCGGATACCAGTTGCGGGTACTATGCTTACAATAGTGGTGTATTGTTTGTTAGCTGTACGCCATTAGTAATCATTGTTATGGAGAATTGAAACAAACGGATCGCGGGTGTTAATTTGTTTGACAATAGACACTTTATTTGTGCAAACAGTTGTTAAATGTTTCTCGATATCAAGTGGTATATAAGATGCTATTTTGCCATATGTAAATGATACTGGCTTAGTATTTCCTGGGCAGAAAAGTGTTACCTATCAATAGTATGACCGTCTGGGCGCGCCAGTTTGTACCCCGATGATGTTTGAACAAACGTGATAGTTTAGGGTGTAAAAGCAGCTGCCTAATTCTGTACAATAGATGTTTTCGTAACACGTCTTTCATCAAAGCAGATATATCTCCTTACATAACCTTATCTTATCAAGCCCATTATCGGAATATTTAGTAAGCGGTTAGATAGCACGTTCTCCAAATGAGTTATGTAATCACACTTATCACCTCGTTAACAATAGGTCAAATGTGTGTTTCAGCAATAGCTTGATTAATGATAAAACTACATGTGGAATTACAGTGTGTATTGCTTTCATATCCCAACTGGTTTTAAATACATGCAAGAAAACAGTGAAACAAGTATCACAAGCCGGTCAGAACAGTTACATAAGAAAAAAGTTAGAGGGATGAATATGATAAAAAGAAACGAACATGTGTAGATATTAGAAAAATACTTTTATTTGTAATTGTCAACAATCAAAAGATTGTGAAAGATTTGAGCACTAGATAAATTAGTCATCATTAGACAAAACGAATATGTTTTTAATATTGACATTGTGTTGTATACAATTTATAATATGAATATGATAGACATCTGAAATGGTTAGCTAAAAAGAATGTGCTTTCATGGTTAGAATGTGAGGAATTTGGAAAATGTTATGGTCAGAATGTGAAGAATTAGTAAATTATCATAGTTAAAAACCAAAAAACTTAATGATTACATTTATAAACAACAAGTACTATAGCAACTGGATTGAAAGATTAGTGTATGTGAAGGTTATCTCAGTTTTTAGCAATGTATATTAGAAGAAAGTGTTTGATGTAAGATTGTTTTTTATTATTGAAATATGATCAGTAGTTCATGAGAATAAGTAGCAGTGGAGCAGCATATTCAAACTCTTTAGAAAATGATTCAGTTAAAGTTTCATCAACATCTGTTTAATTATTGAAGAAAGAGATGTTGCTTATTTTAAAATCAGATAGCACACAAAAAGATATATGGCTGTATACACAAACAGTTAGTAATATTCAAAAACAATTTTTTGTATACTGTTTTTATAATAAATATTAATTATTAAACAAACGCATGTAGGAAAACTAACGGGGCTTTGAAAAAAATCAAAATTGTTGAGTGTCCCTTTAATAAAGTTAAACATCAATCACTAATCAGTGAGGATACCGATTTGGAACCAGTTCTGTTCGTATTCCCAGAACAGATTGGTAGACTGTATCTCTGACATTTACATCTAATTACTGTAGTAAAATACCGATACAAAACCCGTAACCCAGGATCCCTGCTCATGTAGTTGTACTTGTATGCTTGAATCATGCAGGTATGTAACCTGATATGTAAATAAACATATGTTGTTCTTTTCTGTTGTGTACTCAAAAATCTTATGAAAATACAGCAGTCAAATATCCATAGCAGCTTTCTGAGTCCTGAACAAATATAGACGGAGCCTAAAATAAAGCTTTTTAATACCACTACAAATGTGTTTTATATAGGACTAATGTCAGTTGAGCGTCGACGATCCACACCGTATCTATCACCTATCTAATGTGGAGGGTGTGTTCTTTATTGTTCATTGAATGGTTAAATGCTTGTGATGATATTATGCTACCATCACGAATTGATAATTATTATATTTCAATTAGTGTGTCCACTGATCCTCCAGGTGACTGGTCACTCACAACAGTTTATAACAAATATTCACCGTCATTAACAAAGTGTTAGTCCATTCTATTCCTATACAACCGGGAAAGTCCTCGATTCTAATGCTAGATATATGGATTAAACCATACATACAACATTGTGTTTTTTCTATGTCAATTCTAATTCACGGGCGCCGCCATTTAGTTGGCGTTATTCCAATGAAGTAGATCTAGAACAATACAAATAATGACTATAGGTCGATGACAAATCCAATTATATTAATTGTATTCACCGTATATTTGTCATTTATAGTCCGCCCTCCTGTTTTTCTGTTAGACATTAAAAAAATACGACTTCTCCTCAAAACCGTTCATTATAGAGTAAATTATTATTCTGCTGGCAATTTACTGGAGTAGACTACATGTTTAATTGGACATGTGATTTGAATTACAAATTTAAGATCAAGTCTTGTTTATTTGCCAAAACAGTTTTCAATTATAAACAGTTTGATGAACTCTGTATTGTTGCCAAGTTACTGATTGGGACATAATGTGTTTATCAAAACCTGATGCAGTAACTCACTGGATTATCTTACATTTTAGCTGTAATATCATTAATTTAGTCTCAGCTGTGAATATAATTTAATAATTCCATCGATACCGATGACAGAACAAGTACTTCTTGAAACGTTAAATGTCCCATATGAATTAATGTAATCACAACATAATGATCTGTTTTCAAGACCAAAGACAATTGCAGGACAAATTCCTGCACATTTTATATGAAAGCTGAAAGCGCTGTTGTCTTTTGTTGTGAACAGTTTTGTAAAACGCCGCGGAGAAGTGTGTGTTTTGTGAGAAAAAGTAGACAAAACAAGTTGGGCAGGAAATGTAACATTCAAGGACCACAGTCAATCAAAAGCACTCATAGAAACAAACAACAAATACAAAGAGGAATGAAAGGCAATATATTACATCACAAATATAAAAGGGTTGGCAAAAGGTCAGCGGCCAAATATGGCTGTTAGTGTTTAAACCAGGTTCTAGTGTCTAGTGTACCAAATCTCACCCGTACCTTATTGTCATTGCAACAAAACGGGACAAAATGCATTTATCCTCACCAAGTTATATTCGCTAACAAACAATGCAGCAGTATTAGGCAATATAAGTATAACACATAAATGATGAAGTATGTGTGAATATAAAAACAAAGCATAGAAAGCTGCAAAGCAAGTAATTCAGAATCCAGAGCAACAAGAGAACAAGCCATTAAGGGTAAGACAAGACAAGGTTTAAGGCAAGCATCAGACGCTACCGTACTTTGAGGAGTTAGATAGACGCATTATAGGGTCCTCAAGATAGATGTCCGGTCATCGCACAAAGAGGAAAGCATAGTGGCGATTATGAATGGTTCAACCACTAAACATGCAGTACGTTGCAAAATGATAGAGTCATAACCTCTTTTGATAAACTTTTTAACAAGTTTAATACAGATTTTGTTTTTCATTTCGATCACGAAGTTAACGATGGTCCGTTTATTCACCACGTCATAGGTTTGTGAATGTCGGGATGGCCATCCCTCTACAAAGCTTGCAAACAATGCATGTAATATGCACCAAGGTTATATAAGCAAATGTACAAAATAGGCTATTTATAAAAAGAGAAATGACCAATGCATATTATATTCAGAAACTGTATACATGGGAAGGTTTTATTTTTCCTTACGTTTATAGATGTAACATATAAGTAATAGATAGAGTCTGGTCTCAGCGAGTTGGCTTATTTAAACACCGAGATGGGCGTAACAAACTATCTTTTTTGTAGCATGGTGTACTTAGTAACACTGTGACGTAATAGTGACCGTACTCTAAATTCCAATATCCGGTAGTTGTAGTACGGTATAGTCACGCCCCTTTAGTTACCCTAAATTAAACGATTTAATGCTCTGCATTCATCAAAGGAAATGACACCGACCATGCTACAATTCTGATTTAAAGCAACAAAATGGCGGCACTGCATTCCAGGGTGTTTTAAAAACTGATGCAGTTAAATCCGCCACTAATATGATGCCAAAATTAACAACAAAAAACCCCAACAACAATGTGTTTTTTTGAAGTTGTTAAATAATTTATTACGAGTGATTATAAACATTTTATAAGAGGATACCGTTATCTGGGCGTTACCGGATTGTCCATTTAAAGAAATATAAAAAGATCGGACAGAGAAAGTAGCATTCAAGGAGAACAGTCATAACCTAGGGCGAAAGGCATTAAAAAAGGTAAAGATTCTTTTTTTTTTAAAACAGAAAATCCAGTGTACAATCTACATTGTCAATAAGTACATAATTGTTATACACAGATAATTTTGATGTTATAATATCAACTAATCATAACATTGGTAGTGAGATCTGTGCATTTCAACTTAGTGAGTTTTTTATATTTTCTTTTTTGGAATTTTTTCTTAATAATATTTTATCCTTTGTAAATACAACATAGTAAGTCATTTATCAGGTAAATGTTTAAGGCTTTTTTTCTTCAAAAAAGCAATATACAAAAACTTCCAAAAATACTTATTTTCTAAAAAACAAAATTGGTTACGGGGCAAAGAATAGGGCCACTCAGATCCCGTTGGAGGGAAAGGCAGAGGGGTAGAACCACCCCCTCCCCCTCAATTCATTTTCATTTTATCATTTTTGTTCATGCTCATTAAAGGTCTTCATCATGACCCCTGCATTGTTTCAGGTGCCATCTCGCTCATATCACTAGAGCAGTGGCAAAACACTTTAACGTGGCTCCAGCGTAAATGGAGTGTCTACAATAGAATTTGCAGCAACTCTGCAGTTCAGGGTGAGAAGGTTCTAGGCCCGTTCTCTATATTTTATCTCGATGTACATGGAGGATGAGCCTGGCATGTTCATTCCTGTTAGGCGCCATATAACATTTTATGTGTTGGGCGCCTTAAAACCCCAATTCAATTCCAGTTGTCCAAAAGAGATGTTGGATAGTTTCAGGTGCATTATTGCAAAAGCTGCACATATTATTATTAATAATATTCATTTTTGATAATAGGTGATTTGTACCAAGTATCCTATGGTTAATTCTACATTGGAACCAGAGTAATTTGGGATCATTTGTAATTGTATAAGGCAAGACATATACTCTTTCCATTTCAAAATGTGGATCACTAATATCTTCATTTTTTAATTTTCTTAATGAATTGGGATATATATTGTTCCTAATCATTATGTAATATATGGTTCTACAGCCTTTCTCATGTTTTGGAATTAACGATAGGATTAGTGGCCGTATAGGGTTGGGGCTGTTACAGGCTAGATGCACAATGTGCAATTTAGCCAAATAATTCCTGATAGCATTTATAATGCCTTCATATTCAAGAATGTTAGACTGTATATTATAGTCTTCGTTAAATTCTATATATAAATAAAAATTTCCATTGTGGAATATATATATAAAAATCGAACAGGAAAAGCAGCATTCCAGGACGACAGTCAACCACAAACACACACAGAAACAAAGAACAAGTTTAATAAAGATAGAATGAACGTGATTAAGACAAGAATCTTACGAAGTTTGTAAATCACATCACCATAGATGTTAGGTTGTGATAGTCCTAGTCACAGATTCATAAATCCTAGGTTCAATCTGACCGGCAGCGCATGCATTTTATGTATATTCATTGCAAAAAAATGTCTGCATTTATGACACTACTATAATTGGAGCCTATGGGAATTGATTTGGGTGTATCTTACCTTCAACTGCATTATTCTAGGCAACCGAGGATGAACACCAAAAGAGAAAAAAATTGTCAACAAAAACACCATATATTCTTAGTGAATCGTTACCTATAATGTTAAATCTTCGTTGTCTAATAAGATGTCGTGTTTTGTCATTGACTTATTGCTGTTTTAGACGTTTTAACACGAATAAATGCCATAATCAGCCTATAAGGCCAAAAAAAGGGGATCTGTTTCTAGCCTTTTTCCCAAACACAATTAGGATCTATCTAAAAAAAAAATCGGAAGACCAGAAAGAAACCTTTTTGTTTTTGGCCTAAACAAACAAAATTCAATATAAAGGCAATAGGCTGGGAACGAGACATATCTTTAAACACTTGAAGTTGTCAGCGTTTTGAATCTTCATGTTCAACAATGAACATGTAAATCAACGTGGCCTATCTACTTTTGTCATATTTTAAAAAAGCCACTAGTTTACTAGTTTTATTATGCAGGTTACATTGACTAGGTTTCAAAATGAGAAAGTGCTTTACTAGGTCACTGTTACATAATTTTGAACTTTGACCTATTATAGGTCATTGACCTAATTTTAGCATTGCACATAACATATTCTCACTGTAGGTCTGGACCACATATACGATTTTGAATGACCTTTAGTTTACCTTGACATTCAACTATCAATGTCATATGAACGTTTTATCAAATTCAGTCCTCTAGATAAAGTAGGTCACCGTTGCCTTTGATGTCACAATCTTATATTAAGCTTAAAACAAGTAATTTACATGCTTTTGAGGTCACTTAACTTATCAAAAACAGTCATTTACCATAAAAGTGTCAACACGTTTAAGATTAGATTTTGAGTTTTAGTGACCTTGATATTGATATTTTAGGCATATGGATCAGCTATGCACATTTCCGACCCAATATCTCAATCATTTTCGCTGAATAAATATGGTAGATATACAGGAGGACCAAATGAGTCTAAAGCGCTCAGCTTATACTCTATGTATAAGTTGGCATGTGTATCGTATTTTATATATGTATGTCATAAGTTATCATGGTGCTGTAATGGTATGTAGATGATGAAAACAATAGAATCACTGGTCTTAATTTGTTCGGATCCTAGGGACTTAATTTGTGTAAGTTAACTGTCTCGTTGTGTCTAGTGGTTAAAGGCATTTTCAGTAGTTTTCCATGCGCAGCTTTTTTGGGCGACTTCTCTTCTAAAAGTATTGGGTGGATTTCCCTACAAATGTACAGGAATGTTGCTTTTGATGTCTAGTTGTATTTTTAGTCTTCTTTTTTTTTTTTTTTTTTTTTTTAATTTTTTTCTTTTATTTTTTATTTTTTTTTTTTATTTTTTTATTGTCTTTATTTAAATAAAGACCTATTATTAGATACATAAAATAGGAAAAATATAACATTTTGAAAAAATTCCAACAAAATTAAAAAATGTAAGCATAATGGTACGGTTCCAAAAACCAATATTAAATCTCAATATGCAAGGTGCCCTATACATTTAATTGCATATATTGTCTAAATATATGTTTAAATAAGTGCCTAGGAAGTTTGAACAAATTCTGTTATTAGGAACATAACAAAAAAGGAAAATATACCATTTCTATATAATTTCATACACAACTTAACCTTTTAGCATAGGGGTAGGGTTTCATTTTTTTTTCTCTAAACAAGCATGGGGACCTATCATTTTTATTGCACATTTTGTTTTTATATATGTTAAACTATGTTTAAACAAATTCTATTATTGGGAACATACAAAAAAAGGGAAATTGTATCATTATGGGCTAATTTGTGCATAAATTGTGGTAATGGTTTCAACAGATTTGGTAAAAAAATATAGGTTTTACATAAAAATGAGCTTTAAATGTTATTGTAATTAAATGTTCTTTACTTTAATACAATTTTAGCAGAATTGTGACCAATGAATAAATGATTAGACTTCAAAAATGTCTTATTTAGCTATTTCATGAACTTGTTCAACTTTTTGGACAGATTGACATGACGGTGGCATTACAAATTGTCCTACCATTATTTTTGCCTTTTCTGTCTATATATATAACAGACTTACTGTACAACAAGTTTAAAGAAAATGTGTTATGCAGAAAAACTATACAAAATGTCTTTAATAAGATGCTTTTTGCCATACGTAAATGATACTGGCTAAGGTTTTATTGAGTAGATAATTGTTTCATATTTGCTCTATAAATATATGACCGTCTGGGCGGTAGCATTTTTTACTTTGTACAAACGTGATATTTTAGAGTATAACTAAAAAATGTGTCCAAGGGACCCGAATGCCCCGCTAAAGGGTTATCGGTTGCTTACAAAATGGAGTAGCAAAATGTTAAGTGTAATATTAAACGGCAAGTTATATGTACCTGATTTGGGTAGGAACATAATGGTGCCATATAGATGTGTGTATGAAGTTCGAATACTGTAAGGCTTTTGGTATGTGAGTAATTGACTTAATAAACAAGAGGGCCAAGATGGCTTTAAATCGATCTCCTGAGTACTGGCCCATTATCGAACTTTTACGAAATGTTATGGTCATGTACAATATGTGCAAGTTTCATTAAGATTGTTCAAGAAATGTGGCCTCTGTTGTGTTCACAACATTGACATAGAGACACTGACAAAGTTTGGTAAAGATCAAATACAAAATGAAGGTTTTAGAGTGTAACCCCTGGGGCAGGGTCAAATGTGACCCTAGGGCTAAATGTAATATATGAGAACTGTGTGATTGGGTAGTTTTAAAGTTTTTCCTTATACAAGTCTACGTAAAACATGTGATCCCTGGGGCAGGGCCACATGTGATCCCAGGGACACCATTTGAATAAACTTGGTAAAGGACCATAAGTTCATAGTAAATACAAAATATTAAACCTTTGGCTCTTGTAGTTTTAGAGAAGATTTCTATTTTTTACTCTATAAATATATGTAAAACTGTTACGCCTGGGACAGGGCAAAATTTGACCCTAGGGTCACCATTTTAACAAACTTGGTAGAGGACCATAAGCTTGTAGCAAATGCAAAATATTAAACCTCTGTCTCTTGCAGTTTCAGAGAAGATCTTTTAAACGCTTTTTCCTATACAAGTCTATGTAAAACAAGAGGCTCCTCGGGCGGGGCCAAATGTGACCACATGGTCACTATTTAAACAAACTTGGTAAAGGACCATTAGCTTGTAGTAACTGCAAAATATTAAACCTCTGGCTCTTGTAGTTTCAGAGATTTATTTTTCCTATGTAAAACTGTGAAGCCTGGGACGGGGCCAAATTTAACCACATGGGTCACCTTTGAACAAACTTTGTAGAGAACCATTAGCGTATGCTATTTGCAATATATGATAGCTCTGTGCCTTGTGATTTCAGAAAAAATACTTTTTAAAAAAAAAATCCGATATAATTCTATGAAAAACCTGCAAAATCTCAATATACAAACTTTGGACACCCGGGGCACGGCCATTTTTGACCCCGGGACTTCAAATTTGATAGTCTAGGCACTGGCAATCATTTTTAAAGAAAACCTGTATAGTAACAAACATTGAAATATATAGTAAAGTGGAATGAAAATGACTCTTTCTGAATATAATATTAACAACCTCGGTGTTGCGAAAAGTAGTACAACAAGTACAACTATTGACAAATATACCAAATCGAGTTTCTATCTATGTACCAATGTTCTGAGCTTGAAAAAAAAAGTTTTCTCTTATTAAACATTGCAAACACATATTTCGAAAGTTGCGTTAACTAATAAGGATCTGTTGTACTCATTAAATTGTAGAAAACATAAATACTGTTAAAGTTACCGCCTGCGACTTCGAAAAGGTATTGACTACGTAAGTTCGTATAATACGAACATTTCATAACAACATGCATTTCGTCTTCTATTTCGTGATGGTTACATAACATACATATTCTATGTTCATATGCGATAATATTGTGTCGGAAAGAGAATGTGCTGAACATCTAAGTTTAGACAGTGCAATTTTAAATTTCAATGGTATCCAAATGTGTTTTAAAATGTTGATAGTGAATAGCTTTGCTTGACTGGTTTAAGTAGCCACGCCAATTTGGCAAGGCACAAGCTATTAAACGCTGCTAAAAAATAGAAATAAATAATTGCTCATCACCTATATCTTCTGAAATCCACAGAATACCAAAACCGTATGTGAATAGTAAGGATTTAACACGTGTTGCCCAGGTTACTCTTTCAACCTCATCAAGATTTCTAAGCATAATATAACACAGTTTAGGATACCTTGTATTGTTCATTCGGATAAGATGTAGTCAATATTTATGTATTTAAAATTATAAGTAATAAAAAGAGGAAATCTGCCGCATTCGCCACGTGCAAAAGCGTGAAATGTATTTTTGTACAATTTTAAATATCTGCAACAAAATGGGTTTTGAGCATTTTCAATTAGTGGGGAGTATTCATATCACCATAGTTCTGAACCATATGTTAGGATTGGCGCAAACATAGTATCAAATAATTTAAAATGTTCATAATGATAAAAAAAGCCGACATTTCTTTGAAGTTTGTATAGTGATATAATCGATTTTTTACTTTGAATTGCAAGCATATCTTTTGCTTTAGTCCATATTAGTTTCGGGATGATGTATAAACCCATATACTTATAAAACTAGACTGTTTCTATTTTGCTTCTATTATAAACCCAGTTTTCGTTTCTTCTAAGATTGCTCCCGCTTCTAAAGACTATAATTTTTGTTTTCTTTAGATTAATTTGCATACCAGTTCTAATTCAAAAGTTGGAAATAACATTTATCTGAGATTGTAGGAGTCTTACGGTATCACTGCAGTTTGCCATGTCATCGGCGTATACAATTGCAAAAAAAACATCAACTTCTTCTGAAATATGTATACCGTTTGTGCACGTAAGCTTTAATTCATCAATCAAGTCATTATCAAAGAGATTGAACAGAATCGTGCTTAATTTACATCCTTGCCGACACCCAATATTACATTGAAATACGCCAGTTTAACTATCACAACCAGTGCGACTACATGATGAAAGATTATTATACATGGCAATTAAAAGTGTCAGATATTTACCACCCACGCCTTTCCTTATAAGGCTGTTTAACATCTCTGTATGAACAATAGTATCGAAATCTTTGCGAAAATCAACAAACAGGCAATAAAATCTCCCACCTTTTTTACTAATATACGTTTGAACCATTGACATTAACGTAAACAGATTTCTATAGTGGAATAACCTTTCCTAAAACCTGATTGGGCCTCATCAATCCTATTATGACTTTCTGCCTAGGTTGATAATCTATTGAACATCATTCCAGTTAAAATCTTGTTAAGTGTGTCTATAAGAGAAATACCACGGAAGTTGTAAGCGTCATGTAATGAACCGGATTTGCGAAATGGGCATAAAATGCTTTGACCCCAAACTATTGGAAAGACACCCGTATCCAATATTCTATTATACAAAGGTAATAATACATCTGAGATGTCTGAAATATTTTTAGTGCATTTTATCATCTCTGCTAGTATTCCACTAGGATCTGTAGATTTACCAAGGTTCAAATCTTTAACACTTCTCTTGTAGTTCTAAAAGTGAAAATGGGTCATTAAAAATGTCGTCGATAACATGATTCTGTTGTAGAAGTTTTTAAAAATCTATAGTGTTATATACAATAATTGTTTAAAATGTTCATACCAATCAGCTTTAGAGACATGTTCAGTGGATGTAATCTAAGTTTTTTTTTACCGTTTTCCAAAATAAATTTGTGTTATTCCGCGATTCTATTAGTTCTTGTTTAAATTGTTCCTGCAATTCATTTTGTTTTTGTTTACAATACTGCTTAAATCTATTTTTGCTATTTTTATAATGTTGTAGGTTTTCCCTCGTACTAATCATTCGGAAATGTCTTAATTGTCTCTGTTTTTCTTTCTTCATGTTTTCACATAGGTTAATATCAGTTAATACATCATTTAAAATGATTTCTTTCATAGTCATAGTCATAATGGAGGATTTAATATTTTTTCTGAATCCGTCCCTTTTGTTTTCGTCCCATTTATAGGGTTTAAAAGAGTTTTGATTTTCTGTACCGTGATTTTCATCATTTGCTTGCCTATCATTCACTCGTGGTGATTGAAATGAGAACTTACATACAAGTGGAAAATGATCAGACTCAGAAGATTGTTCACCTATTTCAAAATGTGTGACAAATGGGAACAAGCTAGATACAACAATAAAATAGTCTACTAAACTGAGGCAATCATTTGCTGTAGATGTAAAATTACCAAATTTGTCATTAAATATTCTACCATTTAGGATATGAATACAATACATTTTACATATTTCTATAAGTGCATAACCAAACAAGTTGCAAGTTCGATCCTTAGAGTTTCTATACATATTGAAGTTATCATTATCGCACACAACATTATCATCATTAAAAACAAAATCAACTTCATCATCTTCAATAAGATCACCATATATGGTAATGGCGGCCATATTGGATGTAGCGCAGACCTAATTTTAACAATCTAAATACCAGTCATCTAAGGATCATCCATGTGAAGATTGGTAAAAATTGGCCAAGCGGTTTCTGAGTAGAAGTCCTTTGAAGCAAAAGTTAACGACGACGGACGACGGACGAAAAGTGATCCCAATCTAAAAACGTCAATGTAAAATTTTAATGTAAATTAACAAGTGTAAAAAGTAGGTCAAGGTCATTTATATTGACCTGATTTGGGTAGGAACATATTGCTGTCATATAGATGTAAGTGTGTATAAGTTTAATAGCTATACTGCTTCTGGTATCAGAGTAATGGTCATAATAAAAAAAGTGAATGTAAAACTTTAATGTAAATTAACAAAGTGCCAAAGGTAGGTCAAGGTAACTCATACTGACCCAATTTTCATTGGAACATATCGCTGTCAAGTAGTTGCAACATGTGTAAAGTTTGAAAGCTTTAAGGCATCTGGTGTAGGAGAAATGGTCTGAACAAAGATATTTGATGTTAAAAACGTGAATGAAAAACTTTGATGTAAATTAACACAGTGTAAAAAGTAGGCCAAGGTCATTTATACTGACCTGATTGGGTAGGAACATATTGCTGGCATACATATGTAAGTGTGTATGAAGTTTGGAAACTGTATGGCTTTTGGTATCTTAGAAATAGAGTTCATAAAAAACTTGAATGTAAAACTTCAATGTAAATTAACAAAGTGCCAAACGTAGGTCAAGGTAATTCATATTGACCCTCTTTTCATCGGAACATATCGCTGTCATGTAGTTAGCAATATTTGTAAAGTTTGAAAGCTCTAAGGTATCTGGTGTTGGAGAAATGGTCTGAACAAAGAAATTTGATGTTAAAAACGTGAATGAAAAACTTTGATGTAAATTAACAAAGTGTAAAAAGTAGGCCAAGGTCATTTATATTGACCAGATTTGGGTAGGAACACATTGCTGCCATATAAATGTAAGTGTGTATGAAGTTTGAAAAATGTACGGCTTTTGGTATCTGAGAAATTGACTTAATAAAAAACTTGAATACAAAAACGGGACGTACGTGACGAACGGGCAAGGGTAACACTATATGCCCGCACTACTTTCTTTGCGGAGCATATAAAGCAAATTTCAACACCACTGCAATATTTCTTTAGAAGTTTATCTTATGATTTTCCTGGTCATAGAACAAGCAACCATCGTACACCTTCATATACAACATCGAGGTCAGGTCGAATTTGCGCTACAAATGCAAGTTTTGTAGTACGTCTGTCATCTCAGCAGATACATCTCATTACATAGCTTTATCAAGCCCATTATCGGAATGTTTAGTAGGCGGTTTATTAGATAACACATTCTCCAGATGATTTCTGCTAGCACACTTATCACCTCGTTAACAATATGTCAAATGTTTGTTTCATCAATAGCTAGATTAATGTTAGAATTACATTCGGAGTAATTAGCATATACTGCTTTCATTTAGAGAGATTCATAACTTTATCATCCGGGCAGTTTGCCAGTCAGTTCCGAAATGTTGACATATTCAGTTGGTGAAAACAAAGGCTATTATTTGGATTTTATTCTCATTATCTGTACGAATAATTCTTATCTTTAAACATTCTTTTATATTAGGTGCATCCAAATTGATGCTTTGAAATCAGATCAAACCAAAAAAAGATACATAACTGTTCACCAAAAATAAAAGTGTAAAAGTCATTGTGTTGAGCGTGAACGATAAACACCGAGTTTATCACTTACCCAAATATAAAGGTTGTGGTGAACGATAAACACCGAGTTAATCACTTACCCAAATATAAAGGTTGTGGTGAACGATAAAAACCGAGTTTATCACTTACCCAAATATAAAGGTTGTGGTGAACGATAAACACGAGTTTATCACTTACCCAAATATAAAGGTTGTGGTGAACGATAAACACGAGTTTATCACTTACCAAAATATAAAGGTTGGGGTGAACGATAAACACGAGTTTATCACTTACCCAAATATAAAGGTTGTGGTGAACGATAAAAACGAGTTTATCACTTACCCAAATATAAAGGTTGTGGTGAACGATAAACACGAGTTTATCACTTACCCAAATATAAAGGTTGTGGTGAACGATATCCATGAGTTTATCACTTACCCAAATATAAAGGTTGTGGCACTTTATTGAATATTTATCGAATTATGGTTACATTATTGTACAATTATTGTATCCACTGATCCTCCAGGTGACTGGTCACACAAAGCAGTTTATCACCAAGGTGGTTCATCGTCATTAGCAAAGTGTTCGTCCATCTATTCCCACAAAACCATGAACATCTTAGTATAGATATCTCAATTGAATAGGTTAATAATACATTCACAACAGTGGTTTTCTCTGCCAGTTCTAATGGATAGTCGCCGCCATTTAGACGTCGTTATTCCAATGACGTCGTTTGTTTTACCAATTGTTGTAGTCGTAATAGATCTAGGACAATACAAATAATGACTATGCGTCGCAAACAAACCCATTACTTTTAATTTTGTGTACCTATATTTGTTATTTCCAGACAATCCCTTGTTCGTCTATTAGCAATTTTTAAAATCGACTTCTCCTAAGGAACAGGTAATTATAGCGTAATATATAACCCGTATGACTACTTCGTGGACGTAGACGTTACATGTTTAGGGACAGTAGACGTTATATGTTTAGGGACAGTAGACGTTACATGTTTAGGGACAAGAGGCGATTTGGAGTGTCTTTTTTAGACTGAATGTTGTATACGCATACTGTGTCTCATCTTATATACAGTGCAGAAAGTTGCAGAACGTGTACCTACATTGCAAAATGTATACATACAGTGCTGAAAGTATAAGAGGTGTTTAATATGTTAGTTTTTAGCAGAAATGATTATCTCAAAAAATGCGTGATCTATTTACGTGAAACTGATATTTAGAACGTAGGCATTTAAAATAATCTCCAAATTCATAATAAATTAAATACTATTTTCCATTTTTAGCTCGACTATTCGAAGAATAAGAGAGCTTATGTAATCACCCCGGCGTCGGCGAAGGCGTCGGCCTTGGCGTCGGCGTCCCACATCAAGGTTTGCGTGTAAGTTGTGTTTACAAGTCTATATCTCTTACATTTCTTATCCTAGCACAACTAAATTTGGCCATAAGCTTCCTTATAACATTATCTTAAGGGCTGCATAAGCAATGTTGGTTCTTGTAACCCATGGGCTCCCATGGAACCCAAAGTAGGATAGTCCACAAAATGTGTCCCATTTCACATTAAATTTTGCGTGTTAGCAGTGTTTACAAGTCAATATCTCTTACATTTCTTACCCTAGTACAACCAAATTTGGCCATTGCTTCCTTATAGCATTGTCTTAAGGACTGTTTAAGTAATTTTGGTTCCTGTAACCACTGGGCTCCCATGGAACCAAAATTCTGATAGCCCTTAAAATGTGTCTGTTTCACATCAAATTTTGAGTGTAAGCTGTGTCTATATCTATATCTCTTACATTTTTTGTACTAGTTGAACTAAATTTGGGAAGTGGTTTCTTTATAGTACGTTGTAAAGGGCTGGGTAAGTAATTTTATCTTCTGCAAATTCTGGGCTCCCATGGAATCCAAATTGTGATGGCCCATATCAATTTGGTTTGGGATTTCTTATAGCATTATGCATCTTATTCATACTTCACCCATATTGGGACACGGGCCCCTCCTCCACCCCCGCCCCCACTCCCTCCACCACCCCCTCCACACTTTTTTTTTTTTTTACATATTTCTGTGTTGTTTTAGTCAATTCTTGCACATATATGTTGCACCCTCCACAAACATTCCCCACCCCGCCTCTCACCCCACTCTTGAAACTCTATTTTTTTATTTTATTTTTTTACATATTTCTTTGTTGTATTAGTCAGTCCTTACACATAGTTTCTTACACATAAATATGTTGCCACCTCGCACCCCCCACCCCCCCCCCCCCCCCCCAACCCCCAACATCCCGCCTTTCACCACACCCTCCAGCCTCTTCCCACACACCACTCAAAACTCTTTTTTTTTTTTTTTATTACTGTGTTGCCTTTGTCAATTCTTACATATGTTGCCCCCTGAATGTTGGATGCGCAACCGCCTGCCCCCCCCCCCCGCGCCCCCCACCCACCCATTGGTTTATGGGCTCCCCTCACATGGAGGACAGGGGATGGGGAATTGTTTTCATTTTATCTTCCATTATTTAGATATTAAAATTTTAATTTGAACGCAATCATTTACTAATTAAACAATTTAGAGTATTTATAGTAGATCTATTTAAATTAATCTGAAAATTAAAAAGAGATTGTGTATTTGAAATTAAAGTCCCTCTGCCTATTGTTATCAAGAGCATTGGACTATTCAAGCATCATCATGTTATAATCAGACCTGTTGAACAGTTGTTATATCAGTTGTTATATAAATATATATAGAGAACATTGTTTACTATTAAAACTATAAAGACAAATAACATGTATAGTTGAACATTGAGTTTAATGTGTTTTCCCCGATCAATGAGTAAATTATTGAAACATATGTTGGAGTCAATATTAATTTTGTCTGATCTCTGTGAGATCATATATACAAAGTAAACAACAATAAACGGTCAGCTACCCAAACATAAAAAGGACCGAAAAACAGCCAGCTACCCGAGCGCGTAACAATATCTTTGGTCAAAGGTTTGTTTTTCATTATTTTCATCATTGTTTGCAATGTGTGTGTTTTGCCCCTACATTTTAAGCTATATTTTTTCTTTTTTTTATAAGAAAGTAAGGAAACATATATTTTATAGAGAAGGAAATCTTAACGATACCCGCAACATGCATTCTACGGTGATGTGATTTACCAACTTCGTAAGATCCTTGGTCATAATGACTTCTATAGACTCTTTATTAAACGTGCTAAATGTGTATCAAAAGAGGTTATGACCCTATCATTTTGCATCGCACTAACTGTTTAGAGTTTGCCCCATTTACAGTTCGCCGCTCTGTTTTCCTCTTCGATTGTGCGATGACTGGACAGATTGTGGACCTATGATGACATCCACCTAAATCCACAAAGGACGGTATCGTATGATACTTGTCTTAAATTTGTTTTTGTCGTACTCTTAATGGTTTGTTATGTTATTGTTCTGGTTTCTGCCAAGTCATAAAGTAATTGAGTTATGGCTGTCGAGCCTTTTGTTTATATATTCATATATATACGATCATCTATGTGTTATACTGGAATTGCCTATTAATGCTGCTTTGTTTGTTATAGAATATAGCATGCTTGTACAGTGCAACCCCCACTCGAAACTCGAATTGTATTATTATTATTTATTTTTTCCGGAGATTCGAGTCATGGCGTTACCACTTGGATCTTCTGTTTTAGCTGGGGACATATACCGGCATGTTCAGTGAGGATAGCCTTCACGGTAAAGACCCGTCGTGCTTTTGTATAGTGTAACACATATATATTAATATAAAAAAGCGGTATTCGTGGAATTGCCAAACGTTGTTCGAAAGCTTATTACAGTTTTCATTTATTTTTACTTATTTTGCCTATATATTCCTAAAATACATTTTTATATGCTAAGGCGTCTGCATTTTATAAAATTTGATAACAAAAACATACTCGACACATGCATCAAATGAGTTGTTTTTTTAAAATTGTATGACAGTTATAGTGATAATGTTTTTAACTCAAATTCATGCGGGAATAAGTTTGTTAACTATTAAAACGAATGCTGTAAAACGAAGCGCTTGATGTATGGCGTTTTATTTCTGTCTATGTTTAAAATTGTTATTGGTTCAAGTCGATATTGTAACGTTATACGTTAAAACATTATGACGTTTAGGTTCTAGGGTGCATCAATCCTTACTACTAACCCATTGTAACTCCAACAAAACGATACTGTGTAAATAAATTCCCGCCATGCTATATTCTCTAACAAACTAAAAATCGACCGTCATACATATCATAAAATGTGCTGAAAATGACGATACAAAGTAAACAAACAAGCAAACATATATGTTTGCCCATCAGTTGAAATTCGTTATCACAGTGTCGCATCCTCATTCACAGTGGAGGTGGGATATGGGGTGGTGTGTGTGTGTGTGTGTGTGCGTGCGTTTGTGTGTGTGTGTACGTGCATGCGCGCGTGCATGTGTCTGCGTATATAAGATTCGTTGTTCCTCTAAATATATACACAATAGATGATACCGATGGCATGAATAAATACAGTGAATGATTCTTACAACAGTTTGATCCATTTTTATAACAAATGTATTAATTCACATTTTATGAAGTCTGTTTAATGTCTGAATGAATGTTCTCTACAATACCTGTAGTCTACAATTGGTGTAGAGAACATACATTCTGACAAACTGAATAAAATATGATTACAAACTAATAAAACGTGTGCAGTTACTACATGTATGACAAATAACCAATTCCAGAGACGAGTTATTTAACACAATAATAACTACATGTAACATGAACAAAGATATGACTAACCGGAACAAAGTAAATATAATCGTGTGCCGCCAGATAAATATATATGAAATGAATCCAATTAAAAAAAAACGTGCTCATTTCTTTTTCTGACTGAGGTCTTATATGAATTATGGTTTATTCTCATTGACGGTCATTTGATTTCTAAATCACCTTATTATATTTAGTTACTGCATTAATAAATCGTCTTCATTTGGCGCTATTATAACGAGGTCGTCAGCGTACAGAAGAACGGATAATATCAATACAGCAGTGTTATGAGTTTAATGTGTCAACATAATCATTGTTCAGAGATTTAATACAATGGTTGATACATTTTATTCTTGAATCGAACCGAGGTTGGCAGAGTACCAATTTGTTTTTTAAACCATTTATTTTGAAACAACAACAGACCGTAGAGAGCAAAGACTCCGACGTAGAGAGAGGTGACTGCGGTATTAAAGCGTCCTAACCTCAAGCTCTTTTAACTTGTTAGATATAATACATGTATTGATCGCATCATATCTGTATCTTAGTATACTACGTATGTTGCCTGACATTACGTCCATTCTTTGAGAGTTTAAAACACTTGTTAACAAGAGCATAACACATTCCAGATTGTTATTACCTCTGCCTGCATTTCGTCTATTGCGTTGACCTGGTTTAACTGTAAACGCCTAGCTGCCACATCAATTTCAATTACACTTATTAGCTCTTCAAAATAAGATGGACTAGCACTGATATTAACCGCAGTTCTTTTATTTCTTCTATCATTTCCCCTTGAATTCCAGATGTAGGATTAAACATTTGTTAAATTCTTGTTACTATTCCCCTCCTTCACCAAACACAGCTACCGAAACGTAATTCTGTTCTGAGCTAATTGGAGTATCGCCGCTGTTAAATTTGCCTATTCATCATATTCATAGTAATATGTATTGCCATTGGTAATTATAAATAATCTAATAAATACAATCGCATTAGTTTTCAATATAATAGCGCCTAGTTCGAAATCCGTCTGATGGCAGTCCTAATTTTTTTACTTTAACACCTCTTCAGAACCCTTTGGCCAATTTTTAACAAATTTCACATGTTGACCTACCGAGGTATCAATGTACTAATTATGGCAACGCATTATATAAGAAATTCACCGTTTATAAACAGGGTGAAAATTATTTGTTCAATAACCATTAGACATAGTTAAGTTTACTCTTATTTTACCGTCGATCATAATACTTCGAACTATCGTTTTTTTTTAAAAATGGCTCCATCTCATATGTGTATATACATTAAATATATATGGAAACATATAGAAAAAATTTCTCAGGAACTATTGGACATATTTCGACAGTTGATTTTCAGGAATGATCGTTATTTCTTATACTATCATATCTATAGTTTGTACTAATAAGGTCGTCCCAGGGGTAAAAAGTCTCCCCGAAAGTCCCCTGTAACCATATATAAATATATGTATATAGATAAAACTTTAATAAATCCAATGCTCTGAAGAACCATTGGACATATAGTGAAGGTTTGTCAAAGAATGATATATATATTTTAGAATATCTTTTGTTGAAATGAAATCTCACGGATATAATATTGGGCCCATGTTTCTGCGGTGGATCAAAATATTTACAAAGTATGTTGATCTGCTATCCAAGATGGCCGCCGTCGCTTAAAATGGCTGAAACTATTAGAGATATGTTTACATGTTTAGTCAGGGGACTATGCCATGTTGGGTTATTACTTTGATCTACTTTGTTTTTCTCTTTGGCTGCAACTGCTGTGGTTGTTCAGTACAATTCTGGATACATCCTGAGGTTTTTCTAATTATGCATTTATATATATCGATATATATTTTTTTTCTCTGGATGTGGCATTTATTGTAAGAGATTTCCTTTTAATGGGATGTATTTTTAATTACACTGTATTGTCAGGTTGGGCACTCGGGACAGGATAATATCGAGGATTTGTTCACATAAAATCGATTTAAGCTAACCGTTAGACCTCATTGCCTACTGACCGTCCCAAGTCGGTAACCCTGTCTTCAACGCTCTGTGTGTTGTGTAGTGTTATTTTCATTGCATATTTAATTTGCCCTTTGTGGTACAGTATGGACGTTGCCATTGCGTGAGGGTGCTTTATTTTATGTAGGACATTTTTTTATTTTAATGTCAAGGTATTGTCCGGCCAACGCATACAGTTTATCAGACTGAGATAGTCATGCATTTTGTTATGGATACCATACAGCTTCCCAGCCGCGACATGCCCTGGGTAATTAAGGACTACTTCTTAATATCTTAATCCAGTTATTAGTAGAATATTCATCCATCTTCATCCAACTCTTTGCTGGCCTAATTTTAATCGTGGATTTAGTTAATGGATATGCTATTTGTTTGTTTTGTAGATATGCTATCTTGAAGAACTATAAGCGGATTCGCGGTAAGATTGTTGCCGACGTTGGAGCTGGTACCGGTATACTCAGCGTCTTTTGCGTACATGCTGGGGCCAAGAAAGGTAATGTTTACATATTTTAAATAATCATCTGCTATGTAAGGGTAGAGAGTGGGTGTGTGTGTGTGGTAAGTGGGGTGTGAGTGGCGAATCAGCAGTACAGCCGAAGCAATTTAACGATAAAAATCCTGGTAATTCTTTCATGTAACGTCAAACTCCTTTTGTTACAGTATCGTGCATATAGGCGGGGACCCAAGCCTGAAAAAACCGAAAAAGTTTACCCGGAAAGATATACTCCTGATTTTTTAAATATTAACAGATGGGGGTCTTGTTCATATGAAACCACTGTATGGACTTCTGGCATACTTTGCACTTCGTAACAGCATCGCGATTTCTACGGTAACCCATTCGTACCAAGCCAATATATAAACATCGCTGAACAAACATTCTAAGGAAAATAAAGAAATTTGCACACGTCCTTTTAGGCAAATACAGTTCCAGTATTTGAAACCTATATGTGTATATGAAATATCAAACTACAGAATCAAGACCTGATTATGTTACACTTTACTAATTTTAACAAGAGTTTTATGAATTGTGTTTTGTCCTGTACCAGGGATAATGCGAATTTCTTGTGTTCACAATAACTGCAGTAAACGATTTCCGATTTCCACTACATGTTGTATGGTGTAAGGCCTTATACCTACAAGGCCTTTGACAAGTTCAATACTGAGTAAAACTGACTTGCTTGAAAGAGTTATTACCCTTGGTTATTGAAAGAATAGGCACATTTTAGCTTGAGTACACACATTACTTTAGTAAACGGATTCCGATCTTTACATTATTTAGTGTGAGACTTTATATGAATTTGACAAGATGACAATGAGCAGAATTGACACCTGCCTTACTGAGTTATTGCCCTTGATTATTGCAAAAATGCAAATTTCAGCTTTCGTACACAATACATTAAATAAATTGGTTTCGATTTTCACACAGTTTGGCGTGTAACTTTATATCAAACGAATTTCAGACAGGTTAGACGAGTATCAAGTTATTGCTCTAAATTGTCGAAACATTCGATCGTCTGATTGTTTCCTACTTTACTTTGAAATATCATCAAATACTGTGTAATATTCTAATTGAACAAAGAGGATATCGTCCTCTGACTAAGGAGCGTGATTGTTTTCACGATGATTGTAATAAATAGCATTTTTGGGGTAATATTATTAAGGTCTCGGTTTTGTTTGACAATGAGAACAATTAAGGAGTGGTTTACAAAGTTATCGCCCTTGATGTTTGCAAATATTTAAATGTCAGACTGAGTACACGGCAACTTCAGTAAACGAGTTCTGATTCTCACTAATATTTAGTTGAAGTGTTTTGGACGATTACACCATGTGGACTTGTCACGTAGTTGTTTTCGAAGCATTTATATTCATATAAGATAATATTTTTTACACATATCAAACTAGTTAAGTATGACACTACTGTTTATAGACAAATTGTTGGAATCCCAAATGAGAACGAAATGTGCAACTGTTGTTGCAGATTTGTTTTTGTTTTCTTATGTTAGAGGTTTCATTTTTAGTCTTTTACCAGATACGCTTAGGCAGATGTAATCGAAGCCTTTTATTATACCTCTTTGTATATGGATGATATTTTGGACAATTACAACCCTTTCTTTTCTTTACTACATATACTTTCTTTCCAAAGAACTTCATCTCAAAAAGGCTAATATTTCACATAGTTGCTATATCTTCTTTGCTCGATTTACATCTCGCGATTGAAACTGAGAAATAATAAGCCAACTCTATGACAAGAGAGATCATTTCAATTTTGACACTGTTAAGGGCACGACTATACAATATTAAAGACAACCATCGAAAGTTAACGTCCTTTCAGGATTTAGGTAGACGTCATCATAGGTCCACAATCTTTCCGGCGATCGCACAATCAAGTGGAAAGCAAAGCGGTGAACTGTAAATAGGTCAACAACTAAACATGCAGTGCGTTGCAAAATAATAAGGTGACAACCTCCTTTGATAAGCTTTTAACAGTGATCATTACCCAATCTTTAACAGGATCACCATGTGACTCTGTCAACGTCTTAGAAAATAGTCTGCGTTTACGTCATAATTGGTCACAAGACCATAGCTAAAATATCAAAATGGTTATCAGAAATCATCTCCGCGACCTGACACCAATAATGCCATGGGGTGATGATGAGTGGTAAACAATCGAAGGGAACTCCGCTTACTTTGGACATTTTTGATGAATTTAGGTTAGCATTTTAATTTTAGGTAGGCTGTTTAGTGCTATGAAATTTTAGAAAGTGATGGTAAGAACAAACGGTATAATGCAACCCTATGGAAAACGCAATGGTAGAGTCCATTTTGATTGTTTTAATGGCGGAGTGATATGCCAAAGAATACATTTTATTCTACCGCAGTATAATGCTGAGCAATCATTAGTATTTATTCACTAAAATAAATATTGAATACGAGCAATAAGCTTATATTTGAAAAGGTTTGCCTGACGTTTACTGCATTCTTTTTCAAGAAAGTAATAACGACCAAAATATATTAATCCAAAAGTTAGCATAAGCTTTAGCACAATATTGTGTTACGTGATCTACAGCGGCAGTAAGACAGGACGTTATACCTTTGGAGATGTCTGTAGTGGTGCAGACACTAGAAATAGGAAGAAAGTGTGCTTTATTAGGCTGTTTTAGTAAATTAGGAATCCCGTACATAGTTGGAAGTTTGTTTTGCTTTTCATGTACTCCAGCTTTAATAGTGCTTCATTGAGTTTTATATCCGAACATACCTTTGCAAAGGTTTATTATCATAACCCTGATTTACTTAAAGTATTGCCAGAACATTTCTGCTACAAGGTCTGTCACAACGTGAATACTGTGGTGACTATATGTACAGACTTTTTAAGATTATTGGTCATTATCACATTCCTACAATCTGTGTTAAGCTTGTTAACAAACATAACAAAATAGGATATGACCCTATCATTATGCAATGATGCACTGCATGTTTATATGTTAACCCATTTACAGTTCGCCACAATGCTTTACAATTAATGTTGCGATGACCCGACATATTTTGAACCCTATGATGACTTCTACTCACCGGCATTTATTACGATATATAATATAGAAGGCTAGAGAGAATATAGTTATAGTATATGTATATAGTAAAGTGCATTTTTCTGCTCTCTATCTATATCCTTCTATACTATATATCGTAATGAATGCATGTGCTTCTACCTAAATAGGCCTAATTTTTGATTTAATATTGTCTTATCGTCATCATTCTTTTTTTTGTCCTGGCTTCTGACAAGTATTTGCTCTGTGGCTTTCTGGGAATTTCTATACATATATACATGATCATTTTCTGTTATACTTGTATTGCCTACTATTTGCTATTCATACTTCCTAGTTTGTAAGGGGTTATTGCCTGGCTGGTCGAATTTTATTGGAATGAAAATAGAAGAAGAGTGAGGTATGGTGCACTCTAGAACCTGGTTTAACCCCAGCAGCCTTTATGTCACTGACCATTCCAAGGAGGTACCCATATTGTCACTGACCATTCCAAGGAGGTACCCATATTTCAACCGTTTGAGTTTGCCATTTCGCATACTTTGCTCTTTTCTATCCTTGTGATTTGATTGGTGTTTGTTTCAAATACGTGTGTTTGGTTGATTGACTGTGTTCTGTGAATGTTATATTTCCTTCTCGACTTTTATACCATAATTTGTTTTTGACTCGAAATAGGATATGGAACACATTTAGTGATACTTATAGTTTTTAACTGTAAACATGATTCTATTACACTATTTAATACATTGCGTCCCATGGATTAAAGCGATACAAACCGTAGGAAAATATTCAAGTTCATGATGTGTTTGAGAAACGTTGATAAACTTCTTAACCAGAAGTTGCCTGTTCAATCAATCAGAACCTAGAATTGAAACTCAAGGTCACAAAAACACCAATGTTTGTTGGACAGTTAATGATCATATGTAACAAAAGTGCAAATTTCAAATAAATCATTTAGATAATATTCAAGATGTTTTGGAGAAACTATGTCAGACGTCATACCCAAACAATGACGTCGTTCAATCGCCTTCCAACGAAACTAGTCAATAAAAAACCCGTTATTTTTCTGATAAATACAATCAAACGTCTGTGACAAAATAGTGAACCAATTTGGAAGTTTACAATTTGATAAGACAGTAATTGCAGTAACTACTGTTCTATTTTCAAGGTAAATTAAAGGTCCATAACTGTATTAAGAAATCTAAAAGCTACAATCGAATGGATTTTAAATATCTGCCAGTATGTTAATGTTATTAAGACTTCACACTAAACGATATGGTTTAAACACTACACAATTAAAGATAGTTGTCGCAATAACCATAGTTTCTAAGTAAATTAAGGGCCATACCTCTATTCCAAAATGGCAAAACAATTTGATGTATCATAAATATTATTTACATATACTGGTATCCTATTTGTATATAAAATTTGCACCCAAAATGTTGTTTAATTTTCAACAAAACTTGATTAATAAACATAAACCCAACACAAACATGTATTTTCGTTGATAATCAGGGGCCATAACTTAATTAGAAAAGGCAAAGGTACACATTGATCGTAAGGAAGTGATGTCTGTTTGATATAAGGCTTCACAGCAATTTTAGTTAAAATCCAAAATAAGATAAAGAAGTTATCAAAACCTTCCACCTAAGCTTTACCCAAAATGTGCATTTTTGTTAAGTAACTCAGGGGTCATAGCTCTATTCTGAAAAGGAGAAAATCGGCCTTGCTCGTAGGAAAGTGGCATCTTAATAATAAAACACTTCACAGTAAAGTTGGTTTTAACCGAAAACAATTTACAGAAGTTATTAACAACGTGCATGAAAGCTTTAGCCAAAAGATGGATGCCCGTCCCTCCATCTGCCCGCCATCGTCAATCCTTAAACCGCTTTTGATTTAAAAATAAATAATTGAAAATTGCATTCGGCATAAACAGAATATAATTAGGCGTGCTTATGTCTTATTTATGTACAAAACAAAATCATATCGCTAAAATATAAACTTGTACACATTTTTTCTTTGAATATCAATATTTTCTTATCACTTATCGGCTTCCGTAGAAAATGCGTTGGTGTTACGAAATGCAAAGAATACCATTAATCCATACAGTGATTTCGTATAAAGTACAGTTTCTGCTATTGATGTGCAAAAAATCACGAGTATATCGTTCCGGGTAAACCAAAAGTGTTTTTTTTGCACGATACGAGAAGTTGGGTCCCAGCCTAATAGATGATAAATATTGCAACACATCTGGAACTCAATGTTCAAGCTCAATGTTTGTGGCATTAATGGATGTTGAGTCAATCATGACAGTTTAAAGCAAGCTCATTCATTTTAATGTCAAGTCCATAACTTGCTAACCGCTAAAGAAATCGGGATACACATGTTGTGACGGTATGTCGCATACTAAATTCCAAGTCATGAAATGTTCATATCCAGTCCAGAAATTCCTGGTCGTGAAATGTTCATGTCTAGTCCAGCATTTCCAGGTCGTGCGATGTTCATGTCCATTCAAGCAATTCACGGTCGTGCAAAGAGCATGTCCATTCCAGCAATTCCAGATAATGCAATGTTCATTTCCAGTCCAGCAATTCTTGCTCATGCAATGATCATGTCCATTCCAGCAATTCCAGATAATGCAATGTTCATTTCCAGTCCAGCAATTCTAGCTCATGCAATGCTCATGTTCAGTCCAGCGATTCCATATCATGCAATGTTCATGTCCATTTCAACAATTCTAGGTCATGTAATGTTCTTGTCCAGTCCGGCAGTTCCAGGTCATGCAATGTTCATGCCCAGTCCAGCAATTCTGGGTTATGCAATGTTCATGTCCAGTTCAACAATTCCAGGTCATGTAATGCTCTTGTCCAATCAAGAAGTTCCAGGTCATGCAATGTTCATGTCCAGTCCAACTAGTCCAGGTCATGTAATGTTCTTGTCCAGTCCAGCAGTTCCCGGTCATGCAATGTTCATGGCCAGTCCAGAAATTCCAGGTTATGCAATGTTCATGTTCAGTCCAGTAATTTCTGGTCATGAAATGTTCATGTCCAGTCCAGCATTTTCAGCTCATGACAAGGCTATCAATTCCATCCAATGCAATGTTCATGTCCAGTCCAACAATTCCAGGTCGTGCACTGTTCATGTCCAGTCCAGTAATTCCAGGTCATGCAATGTTTGTGTCCACTCCAGCATTTTCAGGTTATGCAATGCTTCTGTCAAGGCCATCAATTCCAGGTCACGCGATGTTCGTGTCCAGTGCCGTAATTCCAGGTCATGCAACGTTCATGTTCATTCGAGCAATTCCAGGTCATGCAAAGTTGTATCCAGTCTAGCAATTTCAGGTCATGCAACGTTCATGTCCAGGTCATGTAATGTTCGTGTCCAGTCCAGCCTTTCCAGGTCATGCAATGTTCATGCCCAGCCCAGCTATGCCAGGTCATGCAAAGTTCGTATCCAGTCTAGCAATTCCAGGTCATGCAATGTTCATGTCCAGCCCAGCAATTCCAGGTTATGCATTGTTCATGTCCAGTCCAGCAATTCAAGGTTATGCAATGTTCGTGTCTAGTCCAGCAGTTCCATGGCATACAATGTTCGTTTCCTGTCCAGTAATTCCATGGCATGCATTGTTCGTGTTCAGTACAGTAAGTCCATGTCATTAGCCGTTCCTGTCCTGTCCAGCAATTCCATGGCATGCACTGTTCATGTCCTGTCCCGCAATTCCATGTCATGCAATGTTCATGTCCAGTCCATAAATTTCAGGTCATGCAATGTTTGTTTCCAGTCCAGCAATTCCAGGTTACACTGACATTTCACGCAATGATACAGGGCAATGGGAGAAAATGCTGACTGCAAGAACCATAAAGCTATCTTCATTCCAATTAAAATTATTGTCCTTCGTAATGGTATACGTGTAATTCTTGTCAGGAGCATACTTGAAAAATACTAATAGGACTGAAATAATACTAATTTGTCGTTCAAATTCGAGTTGTTGCCATTTCTAATTTTATATTCGTTATTTTGGACGAAAAATAACATGAAGAAAGATGTTTATTCTAATTTCGTTCAACTTAAAGAATAAAGTCACTTCATAAAATGAGAACAAATGTAACTGATTTCCTTGTTTTAGACCTGCTTAACATCCAATCGTGGACAATTATTTACAATACAATGAAACGCTATTAGCCGATTCTTTCAACTCGTTGTAAACCTTATTACTGGTTGATCTGTTTACACATTTAAGCATTCGAGAATCTATATATACTATATTTATAATCTATATATACATTGCCATTTACTTTTGATAGATATATAAATAATGTATCGTCTTACATATCGAATCGTAAATATTATCGTGTTACATATCAAATCGAGAATGTACAAATAGGAAATTATCGTGCTACATATCGTATCGTGATAAGAGATATAATGTATCGTGCTACATATCAAATCGAGAATGTATACATAGAAAAGTATCGTGCTAAATATCGTATCGTGATAAGAGATATAATGTATCGTGCTACATATCAAATCGAGAATGTATACATATGAAATTATCGTGCTACATATCGTATCGTGATAAGAGATGTAATGTATCGTGCTACATATCAAATCGAGAATGTATACATATGTAAGAATCGTGCTACATATCGTATCGTGTTAAGAGATATAATGTATCGTGCTACATAACAAATCGAAAATGTATACACCAGGAAATTATTGTGTTATTTATCGTGTCGTAATAAGATATATAATGTATTGTGCTACATATCAAATCGAGAATGTATACATATGAAATTATCGTGCTACATATCGTATCGTGCTACATATCAAATCGAGAATGTATACATATGAAATGATCGTGCTACATATCGTATCGTGATAAGAGATATAATGTATCGTGCTATATATCAAATCGAGAATACATACATAGGAAATTATCGCGCTACATATTGTATCGTGATAAGAGATATAATGTTTCGTGCGACATATCAAATAGAGAATGTATACATAGGAAATTATCGTGCTACATACCGTATCGTCATAAGAGATATAATATATCGTGCTACATATCAAATCGGGAATGTATACATAAGAAATTATCGTGCTACATATCGAATCGTGATAATAGATATAGTGTATCGTGCTACATATCAAATCGAGAATGTATACATATGAAATGATCGTGCTACATATCGTATCGTGATAAGAGATATAATGTATCGTGCTACATATCCAATCGAGAATGTATACATATGAAATTATCGTGCTACATATCGTATCGTGATAAGAGATATATTGTATCGTGCTACATATCAAATCGAGAATGTATACATATGAAATTACCGTGCTACATATCGTATCGTGATAAGAGATATAATGTATCTTGCTACATATCCAATCGAACAAATATGCATATACATATGACATTATTGTGCTACGTATCGTATCGTGATAAGAGATATATTATAATATATCGTGCTACATATCGAATCTAGAATATATAAATAAATATATAAATATGTAATTATCAAATCGAGTATAAATACGTAAGAAAATATCTTGCTACATATCGTATCGTGGTGAGAGATATATAATGTAGTGCTTCGTATGGGGGGGGGGGGGGGAGTATCATTGCACTATATCATATCAAATTATACAGACAGGAACATGCACAATAACACATCCGATTCCTTAACACAACGCCATAAGAAAGACATTATTAATAAAAAAAAATAAAGACGGAAGTAACCGGAGATGATATTTATTAGTCTGGCAATGTCAGTGACAATAGAGATACTTAAACGTTTCACCCTGGTTTTATACACACACCTGATGCCACTATCCTAGGAACAAAATGATATGCCGCAGTAACCTTGTTTCATGTTTGAACATCGTGCGTGCATAAATCTTTGTTGTTTTCTCAGATTTGTCATCTTTTAGAGTATAATTTGTAGTAACTGTTGAACCCAAACAACAAGATACTATTAAAATATGGTTTCCCAATGAGCTACCTTAGTATTCAACCTTTGGCATACTTATAGTTAGACATTCATATTAATGCAATTTTCCAATGCATGGACATGGTAATCAACAGCCTTCACGTTATGGTCTAAACATAACATTGTTATGTATGATTGCCATTTTTGGGAAACGGTTTAAGTCTGACAAGCTGCACCCCACATTGCAATAAACATCACTGTGGTTATAACGAAGAAAACTTACGCTATATTTGCGTTCGACAGAGTGCCATAAATATGCAACATATTACAAAGACTACATAATATATACCACTGCACCCTCATACCACGTTATAATATAACAATTTAATCAATCCTTGGTTTGCTAATCAAATATATCGTATGAAATGTACCGTGACAACAAGGAAGAGTAAAACATAATTAATTATGTAAAGACGTCTTATTGATACGCACTCAAACTTCATGTCTTGAACTCCCAGACTTGCACGTTAGGCATACACTATTTTCTATGTCATCCGTATAGTATTTGTGGTGAACAGACATTCTCCTGTCCACTTCTCGCAGTATCTTCAGTATCCTCAATCGTTTACTCTCCCTTTAGGCTTTACATACTTGGATTGGTTTTGGACAATCGTCGTAACGATGACATAACTATTGAAGTACAGATGTTGTGTAATTTCAATGATCAGTTTCAGTGATAACATTTTCATAAAGTCATCACCGGACATGATGTCCCAAATATCGGGGTAACAGCAATACATGCCCCACCTCAAGTTATTTCTAGTTAAAATGAAATTATACTCATTGCAGTGATGCATGCCCGAGAATGAATAAATGACCTATATAACACATCAATCCTAGCCATAACTATATATACGTAAAAGTAGTGGGACATGGCATTGCACGTTGTACGACATTAAGGATGTTGGCTGGGCAAGTTTTGAAATGTTCAAATGTAACACTTTTATTTCTTCAGTAATAGTTATATTTGATAATAGAATTGTTTAATGTTTTCCATTCTAGGAGATATGGATATAATGTAGGATTTAAAACAGCAAAATATATAATTGTAAGCATTTCTTTTGTTCATATTTTCTCCGGCATTTATGGCAATTTTTGTTTTCAAGAACATATTGGTAATTCTTGATTATAAATTTGAGTATTATATATATATATTTATACGGTAAAGAATAGTATACATGTAACAAGACCCTTTCTGGAGCCTGGATCACTGATGAATCCGGGAAGATAGGGTTAGTTAAAAAGATAAATGTGAGACAAATTATCAAAAAAACAGTATTTAAACCAACAAAATTATAATCGAGCGCTTTCGGCTTTTATCGCCTTCTTCAGGATACAAACATAAAGTTACAAAAACAAACAAATAAATTTCAGAAAATAATGTTTAAAAGCAAAAACATAAACCTAAATACTATAAGCGTACGCTTTATGTGTCTATGTCCATACAGCTCTGAAATCACTTGAAGAATACTGTTCTGGATGTTTATTGGTCATAAGTAAAAATCGGCTCGGCCGTTAGGATACCGTCCCAAGATCTAGCAGTTCAGAACATCAGGAGAGCGTTTCCAGGTCATTGACCTCTAGTTGTGTTTATGTAATTATGCTTCAATTGTATACTATCCTAGCAGTATGTAGCGGTTTCGGAAATAGGAGAGGCACTTCCGACTACAACTGAGATAAAATATCGCGGCGAACCACACACCAAGAAACAAATAACGCGTTGAAAATACCGAATAAATATTTTTCAACACTTTACGAAATTCAAACCGTGTTCATTTAATATATAGCTGTCGGGTGTAGTAAACGGACACTAAAAACAAATTACAAAGTGAAATGCTCTTGAAAAGAATATAAAAATCTGAAATAAATAAAAACATTGTCAACTGATATTCTGTATCCCTCTTTAACTGACAGCAGACACTTAAAATCGTATTGCAAACTTAACTGCTTTAAAATTTGTTTTACAACTAGATATCCTCATAACATTGATAATACAAGTAACAGGTACATAGCCTTGTACTGGGAACGCTTTTTTTACTACGGTAAACTGTTAAAAGGATATGAATCCGAGTCATGAAAACGTAGGACATGTTTAATCACTCCATCTACACAAATCAATACGTTTAACCTTCTCCTGATTGAAATAGGAGGTTTGTGTGTGATAGAAGATATGGCTTGGCTTGCAGAATGAAAACATATGTTTGTGATTATTGCAATTGCTTTGTGTAAAAGCACCGTCTGTACCTTATAACCGAGAAATTGTTGATGCAATGACTGTACCTAATAACCATATCGATGTGGATGAAATGCTTCATTGTCATTATAAACCGTGTCAATTTTACGTTTTTGCTATTAGTTCGTTTTTCTTAGTCGTGTACCACCTGTTATGCTAGGCTTATTAGCTCACATGAGCCGAATGCTCAGTGGTGAACTGTTAGAGCACTCTTCGTCCATCGTCCATCCGTCGTCGTTAACTTTGCTTTCAACGAATTCTCAGAAACCGCTTGGTCAATGCTGATCATTGCCTGGTCAATGTTGACCACCGCCTGGTCAATGTTGACCAATCCTTAGATCAGTTTCTATCATTAGATCAGCGCGACAGCCAAAATCGCCATCGTTGCTATAATGTTTAGAACTCTGTAAACAATCTACTTCTCAAGAGCCACTGACCAGAAATTCCTTATTTACACTATCCCATGTAATTGGAATGGCAATAGGATAAGCGTGAGGTCCGGTGCACTATAACTCCTGGTTTAACCCTATAGTGTCCTTTTTGCCACTAATCGTTACACTGCGGTAACCTTGTTATGATCCCCAGGATGTCAACCAATTCCTATGGTTTTATAGATTTTTCATTTTCCCCTATATTTCTGAGACATTCCTATATTCCAATTCATAATTTTCCTATAAATGTCCTACATGTATATTTATGAAAAGATAAGCTGATGATATTTCTTTGAACGTATATTTTACTCAGCACTGCCCCGTGATATTGTCCTTTTACAGGTATATGATGCTCCAGGAAAAACATATTGCTATACATGGTTTTGGTTCTCTCGAATGGTCAAGAGTGGAGTGGGCTGGGGGGAGGGTGTGAGAGGCGGATGGAATTCCTCAATGTTTTCCGTTACTTTTGGGAAAAGTTTGTTGACGTCCTGGAACCCTTTTACATTTGTGGTGTCGCGTACTGTGCTTCTAGATTATTATTTATGTACTGGTGTTGTTTTGTGTTTTAAATGGGTGTTTTTGTTTGACTGTGTTCTGTGAATGCTACATTTCCCGTTCGACTTTTGTATCTACTTTGGCATAGACTCAGACAGCTTGTCTAACGAGATTATGACCCTATCCTGTGAATATGCAACGCATTTCATGTTTAGTTGTTGGCGCATTTAAAGTTTACCACTATGCGTGTCTCTTTGATTGTGGGATGACCCGGCAGATTCTGGACTATTTAATGACGTCTTCGACCTAAATTCAATAGTTACAACTGTAAGGACGTTGTCGATAACAGAGTCAGGTCCCGAACAAGTTATGGCATCTAGCTTCAGGTAGCTGAGCGCATGTACAAGCGGAACAGCACCTTGTGAAAATGTCGTTATGAATGTCAGGCGTTTCTTAATTACTTTCATTTATATTTACATTAGTTAATGTCGTTCAACCTAATAAACAGCCTGACGTAAATCAGGAAACATAATGTTGATTTATACCTATACATAGGTGCGTCTGTTTGAAATGCTTCTAATTATGTGGCGTATTCAAAACAAGAGAACCTATAATTCGCAAAAGGATAATAACTCAGAGAACGTAGATCTAGTTATGATATGAATGACGTTGCATTAAATGATTGTGCTCTTATTACATACTAGTCCAGACATTAACACTTGACGACTGCCACATGGATTGGGTGTATCTGAGTGCATGGTTATTTAATTGTCTTATGGTCGTTCAGATTTGTGTTAAACGGTATTTGTCTACTGCACCATTATTTTCATTCTGACTTCTAAATACCTCGTTTTGTACAGTCGGCTCTCTGGAATATACCATGGACCTATTGTATTGTATTGTACAGCTGGCTCACTGGAATATACCATGGACCTATTGTATTGTATTGTACAGTTGGCTCACTGGAATATATCATGGACCTATTGTATTGCATTTTACAGTTGGCTCACTGGAATATACCATGGACCTATTGTATTGTAAAGCTTGAACTAGTCCAAATTGTAAATATGCATAACCCTTAACAGTTTGACGATTCCTGCTGTTTCACCTTTTCCAGTGTATGCAATTGAAGCCAGTGATATGGCGATCCAAACTCAAGCAATTGTTGATGAAAACAAAGTGGCCGATAGAATTGACGTCATTCATAACCAAGTTGAGGTAAGAGCTTTCCTTTTCTTTACAGCATGTACTTGAGATTAAACGTTTGAAATGACAAAAACATCACATAAGACAAGTAAAAGTTAACAAGATTTAAAAGCGATTAGCATATTCGGTATTTGTTTTCGTAAGGTATAGATTTCCTTCAATGATTGATTTTAATACATATCGCGCTCAGATCGTCCAATCTATTGGGGGATTTTAGTATAAAATGGTGTCGGAGAGAACATGCGGACCTGAACTCTCTTTTTACTTGGAAAAAGATATTCTTAAGATCATAGATTCACACCCTTATTAACTTGTATTCAGCTTACACCTCCGTACTTCCTCCGAGACCTATGGTTTTGTTTTGTGATTTAAAAGCGGGAATCCAAGAATTTCATAAGACATTTGTTTTAGTTCCTGCTGATAAAGAAGCTTATAATGTAATTACTGTCGGACGCCAATATTACGTCAATGTTTTATCTCTAAAACTCGGGAGCACTAATTCGTTCTCCAGTTCAATCGTCTGTGGATGATGTTGTTTTCACGCACAACGTTCAAGGCCTGGGTAGACGAAAAGCAAAACAAGCTACCTATGAACAAGACTCCTAAGTAACACAAACAGAATTATAAAGTCCGCTAGAAGGCGTGAATGGTAGCAATCACTTTTGACTATCCTTCATGAACAATTAAACCGAGTCTGCAATGTTTTTGATTTATCGTTTTCGGCGATTTCCAAATGTCTCATTTCATGCTATTTTTATTTCTCATTCTAGTGCCTGCGATAACACAATTATTTTGTCAGTTCAGGAGACGTTCTTGATAAAATGTGCAATATACGTCAAGTTTCATTTATAAGTACTTTTGACTCTACAACACTATATAAAACTTTACCACACAACCTTATCACAAATCTATCGAAGACAAACTTATTGCTCTCATTAAAAAAACGTTCTCCAGAGAAAATGCCAGTTGGCCTGTATCAATATTAAAGCGGTTATTTACTAGCGACAGTTCGGGCAATTACACTATCAGGACTTCATACGAAGTTCGTGAAGGACTTAGTTTCCTATTGAATAATAATTTCGTTAGGTTACGAAACTACTGTTTACAGACTAATTTGTGTGTACCTATGGGTACAAACTGTGCGCCTCTTGTTGACGATTTGTTTTTGGATTGTTATGCAGGAGATGTCATGCTAAGTCTTTCGCCATATACTCAGGCAGATATAATTAAAGCCTTTGATGACACCTATCGGTATCTGGATGACATATTGAACATTGACAACCCTTTCTTTTCTACTACGGTCCACACTTTATTTAGCGTAAGGAACAACAACTCAATACAGCTAATATGTCGGATAAGTTGAAAATGGAGAAGTTATTAGTAAAATATGACAGAGAAATTATTTCAATTTTGACAATGTAATTATCCCCCACTTAAATGGGGAAGTTCCCTGAGCATCGTCTTATGGGGTCTGTCTTTCTCAATTTGTTCGTTTTTCTAGAGCTTGAATATTCGTAATCTTTGTATAACTAAAAATCTACTCCATCAGGGCTACTCTTACTATAAACTTCGAAAAACCTTTGCAACATTTTGTTATCGTAACCCTGATTTTCGTTTAAAATATAAAAGTAATTTAAGAACTCGTTTGCGACAAGGGCTTTCACAACTTGAAGTCTATGGTAACATGATTTACAAACGTCGTAAGATCTCTAGTCATAATCATTTTTATACACTATTTATAAAACTTGTTAAACACTTTATCAAAAGACATTATGAACTCATTTTGCAACGAAGTCCATGTTTAGTGGTTGACGTTCGTTACTATACTGTCTTCTTTGATTTTGACCGGACCGATTATGGACTTGTCTTGTCATACCCTTAATGGTTTGCTCTGTTGTTGCTATGGGTTCTGCCAAGTCATTGAGCACTTGCATTTTGACTTTCTTGGCTTATTATTATTATTCATATACATATGATCATATATGTGTTATATTAATATTGCCCATTAATGCTGCCTTGTTTGTTAGAGAATATTACCTGGCGGGAAATTCTCTATTTACACTGTCCCGTTTTATTGTGATGACAAAAGTGTAAGAGTGAGGCTTGGTGTACCTAGAACCTGGTTTAACCCCGCACCCCACCCCCACGCTCCCACCCCCAGCGGCCTATTTCACATTGACCGTTACAAGGGCTGTAGCCGTATTGTCAACCCGTTTGTTTGTGATGTCACTTGCCTTGCTTGTTTTAACATTGTAGTTGTTGTTGGCGTTAATACGCGATTTTAGTTGACATAGTTCTGTTAAAGCTACATTTCCTGCTCGACTTTTATACCTTCTTCTATGGAATTACATGGCATGCAAAAGGCCACCAGTATTACAGAACAAACACGCTGTATAAACGTGCTTGATTGCTTTATTGAGATTTAGTCGTGTGTTTGTTAAGTGTATTTACGTTTAAGTTTATGCTTTGAACACTTACCAGAGACAGCTTTATAATAGCAGATGACACAACTACATTAGAAATCTACTGACGCGTATGGCTTAAGAGCCTGTAACTGTCTCAACATATTCATTATTTAGTACTAAATAATCTGCACAGTGTTTCTCATATAGGAATTCTTCATTTAACTCCGATGGGCAATCTCATGAGATTCCTTGGTGTTAAGAATCGAAGAGAAGATTCATCCTTCATTTCACCTCCCTCTGACTTGATCTCCCAATGTAACATACTGTGATGTGTAAACGGGACGTAAAGCCCCATTTCGACGTATCAACATGTCGTTTCAAAACAAGATAAAACTGTGATTATTAGCTCTACTGGTCAAGGGCCAGCAGAGCTTATGGGATGGCGAGTTGTCCGTCGTCCGTCGTCCTTTAGTCCGTTAACGTTTACCTCGTTAAGACGATATAGCCTTCATTTTTCATCCGATCTTTACCAAGTTTTAAAAGATTGTTAATATTAATGAAAGCTTGGACAAGTTCGAAAACTAGTCAGATTGGACCGTTTACAGCGGAGTTATGGCCCTTGATTTGGTTAAAATTCTATATTTTGCCTCATTAACACGGTATGGCCTTCATTTTTCATCTGATCTTTACCAAACTGTCCTCCTTCAATGCTACTTTCCCTGTCCGATCTTTTTATATTTCTTTACCAGATTGTTAATAGCAATGACAGCTCGGAAAAGTTCGAAAACCAGCCAGATCGGACTAGTAACAGCTTAGTTAAGGCCCTTGATTTAGTTAAAATTGCCATATTTTGCCTCGTTAAGACGATAGGGCCTTCATTTTTCATCCGATCTTTACCAAATTTGCCAGATTGTTACTATCAATGAAATATCAGACAAGTTCATAAACCAGCCAGATCGGACCAGTAACGGCGGAGTTATTGGCCTTGATTTAGTTAAAATTGCTATATTTTGCCTCGTTAAGACGATAGGGCCTTCATTTTTCATCCGATCTTTACCAAATTTTACCAGATTAGGGCCTTGATTTAGTTAAACTTGCTATATGTAGCCTCGTTAAGACGATAGGGCCTTCGTTTTTATCCGATCTTTACCAAACTTTACCAGATTGTTAATATCAATAAAAGCTCGGAAAAGTTTAAAAACCAGCCAGATTGGACCATTTACATCGGAGTTAGGACCCTTGATTTTCTGAAATAGGATATATTTTGGCATCATTAAATCTAAAGAGCCTTCATTTGGCCGGATTTCCGTGAAGGGATGATCAGTACCAAGCCTAGTTGTACATATAGTCACCGTGTTCCAGATGAATGGTTTTTGGCAGAGTTATGGTTCTTTAAAGGTTTTATTACAGAAACTTTGTCTGGACTAGTTCTCCTGAACCTCTCGCCGGATTTCAACGAAACTTTGCTTGGATGATCAGCTCCAGGTTGTGCATATCATCGTGGGGCTCCGGATTACATATTTTTGGCGGAGTTATGGCCCTTTAAAGTTTTTTTGATACACAAACATTTTCCGGGCTTGTTCTCATGATCCCCTGTCCGCTGTTTTAACGAAACTTGACAAGGATGATCAGTATCAAGCCTAGTTGTGCATATCATCACCAGATTCTGATTGAATGATTTTTGGCAAAGTTATGGCCCTTTAAATGTTTTAATGCACAAACTATGTCCAGATTAGTCTCTTATGAACTCCTCGCCGGATTTCAACGAATCTTGGCGGGGATGATAAGTACCAAGGCATGAATTTTGGCAGAATTATGACCCATTAAAGGTTTTAAATGGGCTAGCCTTAAAACACTTCTGCTACTACGCATATCACAACCCTCATTTTATGGAGATGTGGTCTATAAACTTCGAAAGTTAAAGGGGTCTGACGAGTTTCCTGACCGCTTTACAAATTTAATCAGGAAGTTCGTCAGAAATGGATATAACCCTTTGGTTTTACAGCGCACTGCATGCTTAGTGATTGACCCCTCTACAGTCAGTCATTACGCTTCACTTTTCACTTGTGCGATGACTGGACTACCTCTTGGGACTATATGATTGTACCTACTGAAACCCCAACTAAGGGAAGTGGGTGCATGCGCTTTCGTCCCTCGGGTTTTCTGGTCGTACCCTAGATTGGTTTTCTCTTTAGCTGCAACTACTATGGTTGTTCAGTACGATTCTGCATACATCCTGAGATGTTTATTATTTTGTATGTGTTTCTTTAATTAGTTTCTCTGGATGTGGACTTTATTGTTAGAGAATACATTTTGATTGGATGTAGTTTTGTTTACATTGTCTTGTCTATTTGGGAGCTGAAGAGAGGATAATAGCGAGGATTGTGCGCATATAAAATCGATTCAAGCTAACCAGTAGGCCTTATTGCCTACTGACCGTTCCAAATCGGTAACCCTGTCTTCACCACCCTTTCTGTTGTTTTTTGTCTCTTTCATTGTATTATGAAGTCCTTGTTTACAGTACAGTGCGGACCTACGATGCCATTGCGTTCGGACGCTGTTGTTTCTATAGGACCCTATATCTCATTTTTTAATACACTAACTTTGTACAGACTAGTTCTCCTGAACCTCTGGCTGGATGTCAACGAAACTTGGCAGAGATAATCAGTACCAAGCCTAGTTGCATATGCAATCTCCATGTTCTGGTTGAATGATTTTTGAATTAGTTATACCCCTTATACATAAAGTTTATCTTTAGCCAGTAAAACGTCCACGGGCCCTCTTGCGCCTCTTGTTAACTGTTTATACATTACCTGTTTTCTTTCGTTTAACAGAATGTTGTATTCCCAGAGAAAGTAGATGTTATTGTGAGTGAGTGGATGGTAAGTATACCTCTACTAGGATAACTGATATTGCGTCCCGAAAAGAAACATAATACAGCAGAATGATCTGTGAAGGATTACATATGCTACATAGACTGACAGGCATGGTTTATCTAACAAATATAAATGACTTACAACCGGGGTTTCTTTAAAGGAGATAAGTTGAGGATATGCAAGTTAAGTGACATATATATGTAGGCCTTATTTATACTGAATATCAGGTGTTTTAGTATATTTTATTGTTTGTAACATATTTAATTTGCCGCTCAAATACGGAAACCTTGATAATATGTCTTGTCAATTCGCCTTTAATCTGTCACTTCCAGTAATTTAATATATCCTACACGTTTCAGTGATTCAGATGCGCAAAATATTAAACAGTAGATATTGGGACTGTTAAACAAGCGATACAGCACACGTGGATTAGTGTAACTTACCAGGATATTATTGCGATTTTTGAGCGAGACGTTTTTGTTTATGCGATATGGTTATATAGGATAAAACAACTTGAATATTACGGAAGTATAAACAAATAACACGTATACAATGAAAGTATAAAACAACAAAAGTCAATAACTGAAATGATCAAAATGAAAAGAGAGACATTCCTCTACTCATTACCGTGGATTATATTGCCGATTATTAATTTTCTTACATGTTTAAGTATTTTTTTAAATTTAAGTATTTCAGGATTATTTTTGGTTGTATTTCTGGGAAATTTCCTTCTGTATGAATCTATAATTATTGTATTTCAGGGTGTATTTCAGGGTTATTTCCTGTTGTATGAATCTATAATTTTTGTATTTCAGGGCTACTGTTTGTTGTATGAATCTGTCTGTAATTATTGTATTTCAGAGTTATTCTTTGTTCTATTTCGGGGTTATTTCCTGTTGTATGAATCTGTAACTTGTATTTCAGGTCTACCTCTGTTGTATGAATCTATAATTCTCATTTTTCAGGGGTACTTCTGTTGTATGAATCTATAATTCTTGTATTTCAGGTCTATTTTTGTTGTATGGATATATACCTTTTGTATTTCAGAGTGCTGTTGTTCGTATGAATCTACAATTATTGTTTTATGGGCTACTGTTCGTTGTATGATATCTGTTATTATTGTATTTTAAGGTTACTGTTTGTTATATGCATTTATAAATCTTATTTTTTCAGGGCTATTGTTTATTGTATGAATCCATGCTGCCCTCTGTGATTCATTGTAGGGACCAGTGGTTGAAAAAGGTATGTACTCATTGTTTTGTTTAGTATCAGCGTCTAGTAACTGAAAAAACGTAGGAAGCCAGGAACAGAACAAGCTAAATGTGATGCATCAGTTATCTTTGTCATTGCTTTGGTTGTTGTCTTATTTGTTCGAGTCTGGTATTCCTGACGATTGCAGAGTGAGACTGTATACACACAACACTTAAGAGTGATATTTAGCCATTACAGCGTTAGATGGTATACACACAACACTTAAGAGAGGCATTTAGCCATTGCAGAGTGAGACTGTATACACACAACACTTAGGACAAGCATTTAACCATTGCAGAATGAGACTGTATACACACACCACATACGAGTGACATTTAGCCATTGCAGAATATGAGACATTAAGCGATTGGAGAGTGAGCGTGTATACACACTTAAGAGAGACATTTAGCTATGACGATCGCAGAGTGAGTTCCTCTTTAATTGTGCGATGGCCGGACAGGCTGTGGACCCTATGATGACGCTTACCTAAAGCCCATTGGGACGGTGGCGTTTGATGTTTGTCTATGATCTTTCTTGTCGTGTCCTTAATGGTTTATTCTCTTGTTGCTCTGGCTTCTGCCAGGTCATTGAGTACCTTCATTGTGGCTTTCTAGGCTATTGTTTTTTTGTATTATATTTATACGAGCATATTTGTGTTTTACTTATATTGCCTATTGATGCTGCCTTGATGGTCAGAGAATAGATCATGGCGGGGATTTTTTTATTCATACTGTCCTGTTTTAATTGGATGACAGTAGGGTAAGTGTGAGGTTTGGTGCACCCTAGGGCCGGTTTAACCCCCAGTGGCCTACTTTGCCACTGATCGTTCCGAGACGGTGGCCCTATTATCAACCCTTTTGTGTTTTCGATGTCGTTTGCATTTAATATTACTTTTTCCTTCTTGTTTGTCTGTTTGCGTGTTTGTTTCTTTTGTGGGTGACTGTCCTCCTTGAATGCTACTTTCCCTGTCCGATCTTTTTATATTTCTTCATAAACACAACACTTAAGAGTGACATTTGGCCCTTGCAGAGTGAGGCTGTATACACACAACACTTAAGGGTGACATTGGGCCATTGCAGAGTGAGACTGTATACACACAACACTTAAGATAGACATTTAGCCATGACGATTACAGAGGGAGACTTTATTCACACAACACTTAAGAGTGGCATTTAGACATGACGATTGCAGAGTGAGACTGTATACACACAACACTTAAGAGAGACATTTAGCCATTGCAGAGTGATACTGTATACACACAACACTTAAGAGTGAAATTTAGCCGATGGCGGTAATCGTAGTCACTGGCTATTATAGCAAGCGTCTCATTGGTTTTTACTTGACCTACAGTGGACCTATACGTACTGGCATCATATCTTATGTTTTATAGGACCATGACTAAAGTGTGCCCTAGAAGTAAATATGAACATATTAAAAGCTACAATGTGACATATGTGTTAAATATATAGATAGATATTTTATTCAAACATATTACGTCCAACAGTTCACATGCAAATATATACATAGATAAACATGTATAATATGAACTACATACAACATTTTTCAGTTAATAGCAAGTTGCATTATTTGAAAGTGAGTTTCAAGATCATCTGTATATGTTACTAGTTGGAAAGTATTTGACAACTATTTAGTATATTTTAGTACTTATAATTATAAACACATATTTATTTATTTTTTGAAAAAAAAATAGAGAAAAGTGTTACTTATAAAACATGTCGTCTCTTCTTTTAAATGTCATACTTATGAAAACTGACATCGTCCAGTTCAATTTCTAACCTATGATTCTTAGCTTTGTAAAAAAACAATAATCTCTTTTTATTAAGAACATGTATCTCCAAATAATGTTTCAACATGTAATCTGATAATATACTATATGTTTATTTTTAATGAAATCATCTTGTCCTACTTTGTAATGCTTTTATTTTATAGGATGGACTGATGTTACCTTCTACTGCAGCTCTTTACCTGGCACCATTCTCGGACAACGATTATGCAAACAGGTACAAGTATGTTCGACAGCTCAAGAGATATTGCATTTACACATACTTATATTATGTCACAGTCAAAGGATTATCACAGCCTCACTTATGTGGTGACTTGATTTACAAACTTCGTAAGATCCTTAGATTTGATTAGTCTCAAACACAAATTATAAAAGAAATATATTCATCACTGCATCACAGCATAACTAGTGGTTGACACATTTACAAATTGCCACTGCCCTTCCTTTTTTGATTATACGATGACCGGAAACGTCTACCTAACTCTTGAAAAGAACTGGAACGTTTGATGTATCTTCAATCATTTCCTTTGATACCCTTAAGAATGCATTCTCTTGTAATACTTATGTTTCTGTTACCTGTAAGTTCTTATGTGAGTGTATGAAAACATCAATACCGTACATGCATTTAATATCCATTTGTTCATTGACATACACACATACTATATGTATATATGATCGTGACTTGTTTGATGATATAGATTGTATTAAAGTAAATACTGAAAAGGAAGCAACAAATACAAACAAGAGCGACAAGAAAATCAGTAGAACCGATGGATGCTCCCCAAAATGTATCCTCAAGATATTATATGGCCTTGTATCACCCTGCAGTTGTCAATTTGCAGTTCCATTAATACTTTATTATCCAGATAAAAATATAAGTATACAATTACAAAGGGAAATAACTATAAATTGAATGATTACAGTGTTACGGTTCTTGCATTATGCACTCTGTACTTCCACTCATTGCCCTCTATTACTGTGTGAAGTTTTATTGCAGTCCCATCAGTAGTTTTGAAGATATGCTCCAGACAAACGTTCTAAGTATAAAAATAAAAGGACAATATTAAACAGAACAAGATATCCCAACCAATGTTATAACATGTTGAGACAATTAGATGAAGCTGGACGTATCAACTGGGAGAAACAAATTAAAAAAATGTAGTTTAAATATGGATTCGGATATGCTTGGTTAAATGATGGGGTAGGAAACGAAAGCGTGTTTATTCGCACTTTAAAGCAAAGTCTTATTGACTGCTCTAAACAAGAATGGTGTGAAAAGGTGGCAGAATCTAGCAAATGTAGACACTATAGATATATTATGCCTGATTGAAAACTGCAAACTACCTTTCTTTAAACATGCTCTTAAAATTCAGAGTAGCATTTCCGAGATTTAGATATTCTGCGCATAATCCGGTTGCAGAAACTGGTCGACATAATAATACGCCCTACGAAGAAAGAATATTCCCATTTATAGCTCGACTATTAGAAGAATAAGAGAGCTTATGTAATCACCCCGGCGTCGGCCTCGGCGTTGACTTTGGCGTCGGCGTCCCACATCAAGGTTTGCATGCAAGCTGTGTTTACAAGTCTATGTCTCTTACATTTCTTATCCTAGCACAACCAATTTGGCCATGGGCTTCCTTATAGCTTTATCTTAAGGGCTGCATAAGCAATTTTGTTCTAGTAATCCTTGGGCTCCCATGGAAGAAATATAAAAAGATAGGACATTAAAAGTAGCATTCAAGGAGGACAGTTAACCACATAACACAGAAACAACAGGCAAACAGACAAACAAGAAGGCAAAAGTTATAATAAATGCAAACGACATCACAAACACGGAAGGGTTGACAATAGGGCTACCGCCTTGGAACGGGCAGTGGCAAAGTAGGCAACTGGGGTTTTAAACCTGTTCTAGGGTGTACCAAACATCACACTTACCCTACTGTCATCCCATTAAAACAGGACAGTGTAAATAAAGAAATCCCCGCCACGATCCAATCTCTAACCAACAAGGCAGCATCAATAGGCAATATAAGTAAAACACAAATATGCTCGTGTAAATATAATACAATAAAACAATAGCCTAGAAAGCCACAATGAAGGTACACAATGACTTGGCAGAAGCCAGAGCAACAAGAGAATAAACCATTAAGGACACGACAAGAAAGATCATAGACTAACATCAAACGCACCGTACCAATGGGCTTTAGGTAGGCGTCATCATAGGATCCAAAGCCTGTCCGGTCATCGTACAATGAAAGAGGAAAGCATAGTGGCGAACTGTAAAAGGGTCCACACCAAGCATGCACTACGTTGCAAATGATAGGGTCATAACTCTTTGATAAACTTTTTAACAAGTTTAACAGTGATAGTATGAAAGTGATCATGACCAAGAATCTTACGAAGTTTATAAATCACATCACCATAAAGTCAAGTTGTGATAGTCCTTGTCGCAGAAGAGTCCTTAAATTACTTTTATATTTGGAAAGAAGATCAGGGTTACGATAATGAAATTTGCAAAGGTTTTACGAAGTTTATGGTAACGGTAACCGTGATTGAGTAGCTTTTTAGTTATATAAAAAAACGAATATTAAAGTCCTCAACCCGAGTACAAGCTCTTGAAAAACGAATAAGTTGAGGTACATACACCATAGAAGTTGCCCGGTGAACATCCCCATCCAAGTGGGATAATTAACAATGTCAAAATTATAAGCATCTCTCTTCTCATAGATTTGCTAATTATTTCACCATTTTCAATCGATCTAATTAAATCCAGAAAAGAAGCGTTATTATCAGATATATTGGCTTTGTTAAGCTGAAGTTCTTTAGGATAAATATTATTAACTTTAGTTGGAAAGAAAGAGTTGTCAATGTTCAATATGTCATCCAGATACCGAGAGGTGTCATAAAGGCTGCAATAACATCTGCCTGGGTATCTGGTGAAAAACTCAACATGAAATATCTTTCATAGCAAAATAAAACCAAATCTGCGACAAGTGGTGCACAGTTCGTACCCATAGGTATACCAACAATTTGTCTATAAACGTCCTAGCTGAACTAAATTTGGTAATTGTTTTACTTATAGTATGATTTTCATCTTCTGCCTAAATTGTGATGGCCCATAAAGGCAGATCAAGGTTGCCGTGTAAGGTGTTGTATATATCTTAATTTTGGTTGGGATTTCTTATAGCATTATGCATCTTATTCATATTTCAACCCATATTGGGGCATGGGCTTCCTCCTCACCGCCACCCGAGCCGCCGATAGGTTTTGGGCAATTCTTACACTTAAAACTATAGCTATGTTATATAGCTAATAGCTATGTTTTCCCCACGCCTTACCCCCACCGCACACACCCCTCACACCCGAAACGCGATTTGAGTCTTATTATTGGGTGGTGTGGGGGGGGGGTACAGTGAGGAGCGGGGGGTGGGCGTGGGTGTCTCTGTTTCTAGTGCTATGTTACACAGTTTTCCAAACCCACATTCCCTAACCATCCCCACCCTATTATCCACCACCCGAATGCATTTTTTTAAATTTATTTTTTACATATCTCTGTGTTGTTTTGTGTTATCAGTTTATAAATATGTTTCGCCCTCTTCCCCCAACCATCACACCACCCCATCATCTCCACCACTCAAAAGTCTTGTTCTTTTAGTGTTTTTTTTTGCATATATCTGTGTTTCCTTTTGTTTTAGTTTATCAATATGTTTCGATCCCCACCCTCAAACCATCCCATCATCACGACCACCGAATGTTTTTGTTTTTTACATATGTCTGTGTTGTTTTGATTGATCAAATCTATACCTATATCAATGATGCGCCCCGCCCTGCCTCCCCTCACCCCCATTGGTTTATGGGCTTCCCTCACATGGAGGACAGTGG